>JAENPR010001769.1:0-99533 GCA_018135685.1 Themeda triandra | reverse complement strand
GTTAACACGAGAATTTGGTCGGGGAATATGACGAGGTGGACCCGCGGGGAGCGAGAGAGCGATTCGGCAAATGCGTGTGCGGTCGGCTAACTTCTGTGTGTTCGGCAAACGGTCAAAGCGGTCGACAATTGCTTCGTTTGAAGACGGAAAAAGGAAAGAGAAGCTGATCGAAGAAAAGGAAAGAGTTGTAATGACCAAGGACTCCGATTATGGATAGAGTTAGCGTGTTTTGTCTTTCCAATTTTGTTTAGGCAGTTCGTAAGTGCTTAGAACTCGTGTTTTGTCCAGGGTATAAATATAAACCCTCGACCATTGTAATAGAGGTTCACAACCAAATCAATACAACCGGCTACGTGCCACCCTTCGAGTCCTTTTAGTCGTGTCGTCGAGTTCTTCGAGAGGGCCAATCGATCCGTCGACCTCCGTAAGTCCCGGCAACCTTGTTATCATGTCTAGTATCATGCGGTGGATTTAGATAATGATGCAAGAAGTCTTGTTGCAATGCTTAGTATCATGCGGTGGATTTAAGCATTGAACCAAGAGGGTTCCGTGTTAGTCATGAGTCGTGCGGCGGGCTAAGATTAGCTAGGAGCTAGTTACCAAAGTTTCTCCGATTAGGTCATGAGTCGTGCGGCGGGCTAAGATCTAAGCTTAGAGGCTAGTTATCGGCTCTTTTAGATTTGGCATGATCTAATAGATTCATTAAGTTATCATGTGTTGCATGTTTATTTAATGTTTAATTATTTGCAACACTCTTTTGCCCAATTTAGATTGATACTCTTTCGGCTTGTTGATTGTTCATTTCATGCTTATTCAAAATCGAGTAGATCAAACTCATATAGCCGAATTAGATCAATCTAGGTTGTTACGTGTTGCGGGTTCATCCACGTCATATGTAGATAAGCCTTGACAGGACCGGGTACCGTGCGGCAGATGCAGGTCTTTGGGTTACTCTAGAGCTAGTCATCCGGTGGACTAGAGATCGGTTTAATCTGATAGGTTCCTTTTACATGTCACTTGTTTGTTCCTTCTTCATGGACCCCGATTCGGCAACCTTGCCGATACGGTTATACTTATACATGTAGCGAGTATCTATGGATCTGTTAGATAATCACGTGCTTTTAGCTCTCTATTGCTAGATTGTATCATGCGGTGGATTGATCTAGTAGTAAGGAGTGGTGTAAATTCATAGTGAGTGGTATCATGCGGTAGATTAGCTTGCTTGAATTTATGCTTGACGGGTTTATGAAGGCTAGACGTGCGGCAGACTAGTTGAAGTAGCCTATGCATGTGTTTGTTTAGTAGATTTATATTTATAAGTTACTTATTCTTAATTATTAAGTGCTTGATGATGCTTTAAACCTGAGAAGTAGTTTGATATGCGTTTCACGATTCAATCTTGTTCAAACATGTCTTCATTTACTGTATTCGGCTAGTTTGTTCTGTTTACATCGTTATGTACTTTAGCCGAATGAAGCTTGCATCTGTTGGCGAGATAGCTTCCATAGCTATGTGTCGTCGTAAGTGGCTTCGGGGCCGTAAAGATGGAGCTGTCTGGTCTCACCCGGCACGTTCCGATTATGATCTTCTTGTTTTATCCCTTGTCGATTTTCGGGTCAAATCGGCGGCACGCACCGGATTCGGGCCGGGCACCCGATTGAAGCTAGGCTTTCCGGCTTCTTTGTGTGTGAGACGCGGGGTGGTCACATTTTGCGTCAACGGTCATTAATTACCAAAACCAAACCGGAGCTTTCAATCTCCCCCTTTTTGGTGATTGATGACAACCCCTCGACAAACTCACAAAGATATGGAAATAGAATTCAATATGAAATTGAATTGCTTGCCCAAGACATTTTGATCATGAATCTTGGATTGGACAAGCATTTCAATTCCGGTTTTGGTAGTGGTAGCTCCCCCTACATGTATGCATCAAATGTTTGGTCGATTTTCAAGCACACATGCATAGATAAAACTTGTGTGAGAGTTACCACAACCAAAATGGTACTATAGTTTATAGAATTGACCTTTGAAGCGTGATACCAATCGGAGTGGGATAATAAACCTTTCTTAGCACCATGGGAATCTAGACATTCATCAAAACTCAAAATACCTCATGAGATCACATTAGAAGCAAGATACTTTTGAACAAGAGAAACTCTATGTCTAGAAACCACCTAAGCATGCTAGTACTTCATTGCATCAATCAAGTTTTATACTAGCAATACACCAAACAAGCATGAATATTGAATTTAGCTTGCAATGCTCCATATCATCATGTATGCACACACAATATGCAACAAATAGTCTATGAGCTTGCTCCCCCTATTTGTGTGCTCATGGTTGGGTCATATCATAAAAATTGATCCCCTTCCATTGCTCTTTGTGACTTATTTCTCCCCTTTGTCAACAATCACCAACAAGGGTGCATAAGATGAGAGAAACAAGTCAATCAACTATGGCCAAATCTAAATCACATGCCTAGAAAATGTATCTCGGTTTGAACCAAGGGCAAGCTTCTTCACACCTCATAAGAATAAGGGTTATCTTGACCATGTTGAGATACACATCATGAGCAAGTGCTAAAGATTCAACACTAGGTTCACAAGCTCACAAACAAGTCATATGCCATCACTAGATCAAATCAAGCATAGAAACAATAGTGATGCCATATATCCTTCAAAATCATTTGATTTGCAATGAATGAGCCTAGCAAGATGCACATGTATACATGTCTACACAACTAGCAAAGGATGCATGAGATGCAACAACCAACATTACCTTGCTATGTTGGAGGAGAGGCATGTCATATATTGGGTGCATCAATCCATGCTAGAGAAGCTAAGTATGTTCAACTCATTCCTCAACTTGCAAAATCTTTTCTCATCAAGAGGCTTGGTGAATATGTCGGCTAGTTGATCTTCGGTGCCAATGCTTTCAATGCTCACATCTCCCTTTTGTTGATGATCTCTAATGACGTGGTGCCTCACATCAATATGCTTGGTTCTTGAATGTTGAACCGGATTGTTTGTCATCTTGATGGCACTTTCATTGTCACAAAACAAAGGCACATGCTTGAACTTGATCCCATAGTCCTTCAAGGTGGCTTTCATCCATAGCAATTGTGCACAACAATTCCCGCACTAATATATTCGGCTTCGGCGGTGGAAAGTGCCACACTATTTTGCTTCTTTGAAGACCATGACACAAGAGATCTTCCTAGCACTTGGCATGTTTCACTTGTGCTCTTCCTATCAATCTTGCAACCGGCATAGTCGGAGTTGGAGTATCCAATCAGCTCAAAGCTTGACCCCTTGGGATACCATAGACCAACATCTTGAGTACCCTTCAAGTATCTCAACACCCTCTTGGTTGCCGTCAAGTGACTCTCTCTTGGAGAAGCTTGAAATCTTGCACACATGCACACACTAAACATGACATCCGGCCTTGAAGCGGTCACATATAGCAAGCTTCCAATCATTGATCTATATAGCTTTTTGCTCAATCATCTTGCCACTACTATCAATGTCCAAGCCACCATTGGTTCCCATAGGTGTACTAATGGCCTTAGCATCTTGCAACCCAAACTTCTTGATCATGTCCTTGATGTACTTGCCTTGACTCACAAAGGTGCCATTCTTCATTTGCTTGATTTGAAGACCAAGGAAGTAGCTCAACTCTCCAAGCATGGACATCTCAAACTCACTAGCCATCATCTTCGCAAACTCTTCACAAAAGAATTGATTTGTTGATCCAGAGATGATATCATCCACATAGATTTGCAACACAAACAAGTCATCTTCTATCTTCTTGGTGAAGAGAGTGGTGTCAACTTTTCCCATCTTGAAGCCTTTGGATATGAGAAATCCCTCAATCTTTCATACCATGCCCTTGGAGCTTGCTTCAAGCCATACAATGCCTTCTTGAGCTTGTAGACATGGTTGGGCTTCTTGTCATCTTCAAAACCGGGAGGTTGTGCAACATACACTTCCTCATTGATGAAGCCATTGAGAAATGCACTCTTCACATCCATTTGATAGAGCTTGATGTTGTGAGCACAAGCATAGGCTAATAAGATTCTAATTGCCTCCAATCTTGCCACCGGTGCATATGTTTCTCCAAAGTCAAGACCCTCAACTTGTGTGTAACTTTGAGCCACTAGTCTTGCTTTGTTCCTCACTACCAAACCATCTTGATCTTGCTTGTTCTTGAAGACCCACTTGGTTCTAATCACATTGTGCTTCTTTGGTCTCTCAACAATGTAATACCCGGTTTTAAGAACAAAACCGGATATACACCATATGTGAGTCCTAGGAGTCAATTCCCACATATAGCTACAAGTAAAGGGTAGTATCGATGTAAACAATGCTTAATAAAATGTATATAGTACTAAAGAGATATACCCTTAGGTAGCGATCGGCGGAAAGACAACTCCGATCTTCAAGTAAGAACTCCACACCACTTTGGATCCAAGCTGAGTGGTTGATCACAAGCCTAAACTTCTCCTGAAGTGTGAGGGAATAGCAAGAGTGAGTCCATGTCGAACTCATTAAGTATAGCAACAAGTATAGATCCCATATTCTCATGATCAATGTAACATAAATAATGTAGAGCATAAAACGGTAAACAATGAACATGTTAACAATCAAAGGTCATCATCTTAATGTAAGGATTCAAGGCCGCTCGTGTCCTTGAGCAAGGCTAGTATACCGGTTTAATAAACTTTGTGCAAAGGTGTACCCTTTACATGAGTCGTGATTTACCCTTTCGCCCGAGGCCCGTCGACCTCTTAGCCCACTACCAAGGAAGGCCGGCGGGGTTCACTATGAAGCCTTTCAAAGGTTCGTCTAACAAGTTAGGGCCGCTAAGGTTTCCTCAATAAAAGCATGAACCCTACCCAGGGATCATACAAGGCGAGCCCCTCTTGTGCCCTTTCGGGTAACCACTAACAAGCTAGAAAAGGTCCTCATGCGAGCTAAAGCCGAGCCATATAGCGCTCACGGTAGTACTATAAATCCCGGAGGTTCTCTTACGAGACAAGATCTTATGTTGCTAAAAAATCATCTTTTAACGTTCATTGCATAAACATTAATCAAGTCACAAGATCATGATCACGAAATAAATCCCAAGCTATACTTGCCTTAAAATTAGATCGTTCTTCAACCCCAATCTTCAATGAATTGCTTCTTGATCTCTAATTTCTTCTAGATCACCAACTTTTTATAAATCACCAACGCAAAGCTCACCCATTGGACTTGATTAAAAAGCACCACACAAGCATCGAACAATCATACACGAAGCAAAATAATAAAGCTAATTAGAACAATACACCAATCAATGAAAAAGGTTTGAAAACAAATATACATATCACTACGATGACAGAGACACCGAAAGCAATCTAATTGGAGCCACGGTGAAAGAGGAACATCTACCGAAGAATTTACATTGAAAAGAAAACTATATATTTTATTCACATATGGCGAAGCATATTATATGTATATGATGAGGAGATGATACAAGGAATAAGATGACGATAACGATAAGCATATACAACTAACACGGTGAATGGCGGGATTTATGGTGCACGAAGGACAAGGCACCGGACGGCAGGGATAGGCTGTATGTACATATATGTGTATTTCTATAGTATTTGCTGGATTTAGTTTTCAAAAGGAAAACGGCAAGAAAACATGAGGTGACATCATCATGCTAAAAGATTGATGTCGACAAAGCAAGCTAACAACGATGCAAGCAAGCTAGGATGGAAACCATGCATGGCCGGTGATGGAGCTTGGATGAAGCAACGTACATGTCTCGAATTTCTGTGTTGAAAGCATAGAGATGGAGCTCACGACGCGGCACTTATGGCATCACGTGAAGCTCGGTTGAAGACGCGGGCTCGAGAAACAGACGGTGAAGCGAGAGATGCACGTCGAACATGCGAGCACGTCGAACACGCGAGACCTCGCGGAGCGCGGCTCTGTGGGACATCGTCCTCGTCATGAGCAAAACAAAAGGCAAGAGAGGAAGAGATAAAACGTCGGCCAGGTTTAGTCACCTCGAGAGCTCGTCTCGGTCAAAGTTGACGGAGAGGAACCGAGAGACCGAGGAAGGCTGGCCCGGTCTTCGGCGGCTTGCATCGGCGGGGACACGGCATCGGCAAAGTCGAATCGACAAGAGATAAGATGATCCCGACGATTCCACGATATTGAAACGAAGCTCGGAGTCTCGCTTACGGTGGGCAGCGGCTATGGGCTTGGCGGCGTCGGGCTCCACTCGAGGAGATTCCCAAACGGCAGCACGCACGGCTAAGACGAAGCGGTGCTTGCTAGGTTTGCGGCGGTGTTGCGACTCGAGGCGAACGACGGTGGCCAATGACGCGATGAAGATTGAAGCGGCGAGACAAAACCGGCGCGCGTCGGCGGCATAGATTGGTTTGTTTCGGTAAGATTGGAAAAGGATCGATGGCACAGGGTTGGCTATTTATAGACGAGTTGAGTTTGGATCGTGCTAAAGTCCTTGTCATGCACGACATACAGTTAATGATCCAAGGAGAGAAAGAAAAGATTTGTTGCACTAGAAGAAAAGCCACGACCACTTATTAAGATGGAAAATAAAGAATAGCCTCTTGCTTCAAGGATTATTATAACATCAAAGAAAAGAGACACGAGGCATATAGGAGATGGAGAGGAAATTCATTTTTCTTTTGTTTTCTTTTATTTCAAAACCTTTTCAAAACCAGTTTTCAAAAACATTTGAAATCATTTTGAGTTTTGGATCAAACCCACTCATCACATAAATCAAAATGCACCAGCATGTATGCACAACCATGTTTCTAACTCCTATGATAAATTTTAATTTAAAGAAAAATATTATTTTACCTAGGTTTTCATGATCACAAAAATACAAATTAAATCATATTTACTCTATTTTCAAAAATGCAAAATTTGGGGTGTTACAAGTCTACCCCCTTAAAATGAATCTCGTCCGAGATTCGGAAGATGATGGTTGAAGAGATATGAAAACTCGTCTTCATTGGATCCTCATTTTCAAGTTACATCTTCTTCGGTTTGCTTACTCTATTGCACTTACATATTCCGAGTACTCCTTCACTAAGCATCCTCCAACACATTCTAAGATCCTAGCAGGCTAAATGGCGTGTGATCGTCTCTTGTATGGAACGCCTCCAAACTGTTTGTTGCTGCATATTGACATCTAAGAACTCACAATCCACTTTACTATCCTCATTATTCACATGTTCCAATAGTTCATCATCCTCAGGTGCAGGTTGAATACCAACATACTCAATTCTTTCTCCAGATGGTGTTCTTAAAAGTAGTGGACGTTGGGCATAATTGATCACTCCTTTACAAGCGGTTAACCACCCATTTCCAAGGATAACATCTATCTTTATTGACTCCAAAACAACAAGGTTTACTACGAAGGTCACACCGTTTATGTCAAGACTAACTTTTGGGCACATGCGGTCTGCCTTCGTTTCTCCTTCTGGAAAGTTAACTATTATGGGTTTCCTTATCGGAAGCATAGTTATCTTATGATCTTCTACATATTTTCTAGATATGAACGAATGTGAAGCCTTGCGGTCAAACAAAACCATAGCGTTAATCAGAACTTACACCAATTAATCCATAAATGACCTCCTTAGCTCCATGAATGGTAATCATATCCACATGGTTTAACCTTCCAGGAATGTACACTCGCTTTAACTTATTTTCTTGCTCGCTTATTATGGACATTATTGCGGCTCATCTTGTTGTTGATTACGGATGTGGTTACTCTCGGCAAGCTTCCCAACACAACCATTCTCATAGTGTTCAATTCCACCACAATCATAACCTTCCTCACTAGTAGCGGTAGTACTCTCCATCAAGGTGATGGTAGGAGGTGGCGACCATAGCTCTTTAGAGCTAAAATGTTGCACTTCATCATTGGGTTGCTCAAACTGGTATTGATCCTGATCTATACTACCAGGTAGATCCATATGGTGTAACTGATATGCTGGTTGTGGAGCAAAACCAAGACAAGTGTTGCTACCTACAGATTGATGTTGCCTCTTCCTTCTCTTCCTATCATGCACCTTGCGCATATTGTCAAGCACAATAGCTCGATTCACCAATGTTTGGAAATTGGGGTATTTGTTGCCATAACCAAGCTGTAGCCTAAGATCATAATAAATACACTTGAGAAAAGACGGCCTTATCGGCATCCTCCTCACCTCATTGGGAGCATAACGAGACAACTGAACAAACTTATCATGATATTCACTAGCGGTCATAGAGCCCATCCCGAGAGATCTAAACTCCTCTGTGACTTCTACTAAGCCATCTAGAATATGGTGTGCTTTGAAGTCCTTCACAAAATCTTGCCAAGTGATTGCGGAGCATTATCCGGGCGTGAAGACGATAAGATTCCCACCAAGTTTGAGCTTCTCCATGTAGGCCCGAAGCATACAACACTTTTTGTTGATCATCACCTTGAGCAATATTGAGTTGTTTCTCAACAACACGTAACCGATCATCGGCCTCCATTGGATTAGTGGCATGAGAGAATGTCGGGGTGTCCCATCATAAATTCACTATGCTTGTTAATAGGTGGTGCTTGTTGCTGGTTGTTCACCACATGTTGGACAAGAGTCTGTAGTAGTTGAGTCTGTGTCGTCAAGGCTTGCTCTATAGTTGAAGGATTTGTTGCGGGTGGTGGACTAGAATTGGTAGCATTCCTTCTTGCACCTTGTGAAGCACTTCTCCGGGTGGTAACCATCTGTTTTGAACATGAATGAATTAGGATTCAATCATTCTTATTAGCATTCCCGGATGCAACTTCATGAGATGACAAGATGAGACCCGTGAGAGGTAAGAGAAAACCCAATTGCAAATTATTTATCTTGGCTACCCCTTAAGAAAATATCAACTAAGGGGACAAAAGTGTTGCTTGAGACTTCTCTGGGTGAGTTTACTATCATGATGAGCCTACGTTATACAACAAAAGCTCATGTGTGAAGGCCAAAACAAGTAATCTGAAATTTCTTGCGCACGGAAAAATGACAGTGCAAAGAAACAGTCATAACTCCTGTTCTGCTAATCCAGTAAAGCTCTACCTTACACCGATGGAAAGCTTATAAAATCCTCTAAAACTTTATTTTATATCACTTTCCCAGATTCTGCACTGAACTTAGTCGAAAATAGCTAAAAACAGAAACCGCTCGAGATTTTTGACACGAGATATATCATCTTGTGATGGTTGTGTGATTCCAATTATAAGTTGTCATTTCTCTTGTTCCAAAATGAGTTGACATGGTAATGTTGATCACATCTCTCAAGTACTACTCACAACCAAATCTTGGCGCCACTCGAATCTTCTCAGCATAACTCCCCATTGCTAAGGTCGTCGACAATGACATTTTGCTTCTACGAGGTGATAGCACACATCCGAACAATAATCCTTTGATTACTTCAGGCCAACAATGATGTCACAAGCTTCAATTCAATCCTTAATAAAGATATTCTTCACATACTCATATTCTTGTGATGGCCACAATTTATCCAACAGGATAGTGCCTCTAATTTTCCATAAACCATGTTCTGACACCTGTGGATTATGGGCCCACTATAGCTCCATAATGGATAATTCCATACCTCATATGTCTATAGTCCAACTCATACCTCTACAGTTTACTTGATCCATAAACCACTGTTTCTCTTACATAAACACATCCACAATCTCGTCAAGACACATTATAGAGGAAACTCTCGTGTCCAATATTATAATGCCTTCAATGAACATTTGATAGAATCTTGACATGCTTAGCTTAACAGGTCGTCTTCTAAGTTATCTTAGAACCGTAGATAAATCCAACATTACGCTCCTTTGTCATCGGTGCTAAATTGTCTTGAGTTGAAAGTTGAACTCTTGAGCTTCATGTAGACGATCCAACTTGTAACCATTCTTAGGCAAAGAACACTTGCATATGGTTAGACTTCCAACCATCGAGATTACTGCTTATTCCAAGTGAAATGCTTGATTGCAAGAACCTTCATCTCGCAACTTCTTTATCACGGTTACCCCCGTCAGTAAAAAAAATCAGCAAGGGGCACCAAACGATAACTTGCATATTCATCTAAGTTAGTTGATTATCATCATGTCCTTCTATCATCCCAAAGAAACTCATGTGCATAGGTAGGAACTTGTAACTTGCAATTCTCCGCGAGCAGAAAAACAGCAGTGCAGAAAAACAGACATAACTCCAGTTGTGTTGATCCAATGAATCCATACCTTATACCGTTGGAAAGCTTAGAAAATTCTCTAAAACTTTCTTTCAGATCATATTACCATATTCTGACATTTACTTAGTCAAAAACTGACAGCAATAGAGACTGCTCAAATCTCCAGACAGAACAGAAACTTCAGATTGTAACAGCCATAGTTCCCAGCTCATAATAGATTTGGACATGGTTCTTGCGGCATTGGATAGATAGGGAAGTCTAGTTTCTTCCAAAAAAATTTCATAACCATTGCACAAACAAATCTCGAGATATGACAATAAGACCGCAGACTACTCTAGATTTCTTTCAGCATAGATTCTTCGTCTTGTCATTTTCGCAACTCCCAAACCAGAAAAACTTTGATGGTGATTCTTGCGTACGGAGAAAGATCTTGAAGTGTACTGCTGTCCAAAATTTTCTCATGATTTTTGAGCTTCCAAGAACAGAGGTATGAACTGATGAATACAGATTGCTCCGAAGGGACAGGATGAAAACAGGAGGAACCCAAAACCCAACTAGCTATTCATTAATCCTTATACCTTAGTCCTATAAGCTAAATGAAATTATGGATGAAACCACAAGATCATTGCACTCATTACAAAGAACCAACTCAAACATAAGAATAATAACAACTCAACAAGGCATCAAGGGTGCACAAAGCAAACATTGACTCAACTCGCGATACTATCGTTCTTTTCATATTGAGGGCAAGAATCCTATAGCTCCTCTTCGATTACGCAAGAATGTGGTAAAAGAAGATTCTAATAGAATGTCAAAGCAAAGAGTAGATAGAAACAAATGCTTTAAAATAAACATCAAGGAGGAGATGAATATCAAGGCGAGGGATACAATCGAGAAGAAAATATCAAGGTTTATAGAACAAGGTTGTTCTAGGGATTTCAAAACCTTAAGACGGCCAATTTCTAACTAGGCTTGCGTCCTACAGTCAGCATTGAGCTGATACCACTTGTAATACCCGGTTTTAAGAACAAAACCAGATATACACCATATGTGAGTCCTAGGAGTCAATTCCCACATATAGCTACAAGTAAAGGGTAGTATCAGTAAACAATGCTTAATAAAATGTATATAGTACTAAAGAGATATACCCTTAGGTAGCGATCGGCGGAAAGACAACTCCGATCTTCAAGTAAGGACTCCACACCACTTGGATCCAAGCGGTTGATCACAAGCCTAAACTTCTCTGAAGTGTGGGGGAATAGCAAGAGTGAGTCCATGTCGAACTCCGCAAGTATAGCAACAAGTATACATCCCATATTCTCATGATCAATGTAACATAAATAATGTAGAGCATAAAACGGTAAACAATGAACATGTTAACAATCAAAAGTCATCATCTTAATGTAAGGATTCAAGGCCGCTTATGTCCTTGAGCAAGGCTAGTATACCAGTTTAATAAACTTTGCGCAAAGGTGTACCCTTTACCTGTGAGTCGTGATTTACCCTTTCGCCCGAGGCCCGTCGACCTCTTAGCCCACTACCAAGGAAGGCCGGCAGGGTTCACTATGAAGCCTTTCAAAGGTTAAATCTAACAAGTTAGGGCCGCTAAGGTTTCCTCAATAAAAGCATGAACCCTACCGGGATCATACAAGGCGAGCCCCTCTTGTGCCCTTTCGGGTAACCACTAACAAGCTAGAAAAGGTCCTCATGCGAGCTAAAGCCGAGCCATATAGCGCTCACGGTAGTACTATAAATCCCGGAGGTTCTCTTACGAGACAAGATCTTATGTTGCTAAAAAATCATCTTTTAACGTTCATTGCATAAACATTAATCAAGTCACAAGATCATGATCACGAAATAAATCCCAAGCTATACTTGCCTTAAAATTAGATCGTTCTTCAACCCCAATCTTCAATGAATTGCTTCTTGATCTCTAATTTCTTCTAGATCACCAACTTTTTATAAATCACCAACGCAAAGCTCACCGACTGGACTTGATTAAAAAGCACCACACAAGCATCCGAACAATCATACACGAAGCAAAATAATAAAGCTAATTAGAACAATACACCAATCAATGAAAAAGGTTTGAAAACAAATATACATATCACTACGATGACAGAGACACCAAAAGCAATCTAATTGGAGCCACGGTGAAAGAGGAACATCTACCGAAGAATTTACATTGAAAAGAAAACTATATATTTTATTCACATATGGCGAAGCATATTATATGTATATGATGAGGAGATGATACAAGGAATAAGATGACGATAACGATAAGCATATACAACTAACACAGACGAATGGCAGGATTTATGGTGCACGAAGGACAAGGCACCGGACGACAACTTGGATAGGCGTATGTACATATATGTGTATTTCTATAGTATTTGCTTTGGATTTAGTTTTCAAAAGGAAAACGGCAAGAAAACATGAGGTGACATCATCATGCTAAAAGATTGATGTCGACAAAGCAAGCTAGCAACGATGCAAGCAAGCTAGGATGGAAACCATGCATGGCCGGTGATGGAGCTTGGATGAAGCAACGTACATGTCTCGAATTTCGTGTTGAAAGCATAGAGATGGAGCTCACGGCGCTGGCACTTACGGCATCACGTGAAGCTCGGTTGAAGACGCCGAGCTCGAGGAAACAAGATGAAGCGAGAGATGCACGTCGAACATGCGAGCACGTCGAACACGCGAGACCTCGGCGGAGCGCGGCTTCTGTGGGACATCGTCCTCGTCATGAGCAAAACAAAAGGCAAGAGAGGAAGAGATAAAACGTCGACGGTTTAGTCACCTCGAGAGCTCGTCTACGGTCAAAGTTGACGGAGGAACCGAGAGACCGAGGGAATGGCTTCAGCGGTCTTCGGCGCGCATCGGCCCGGGACACGGCATCGGCAAAGTCGAATCGACAAGAGATAAGATGATCCCGACGATTCCACGATATTGATACGAAGATCGGAGTCTCGCTTACGGGCTGGAGCAGCGATGGGCTTGGCGGCGTCGGGCTCCACTCGAGGAGATTCCCAAACGACGAGCGCACGGCTAAGACGGCGGTGCTTGCTAGGTTTGCGCGGTATTGCGACTCGAGGCGAACGACGGTGACGAACTGGCGATGAAGATTGAAGCGGCGAGACAAAACCGGCGGCGAAGTCGGCGGCTGATAGATTGGTTTGTTTCGGTAAGATTGGAAAAGGATCGATGGCCTGGGTTGGCTATTTATAGACGAGTTGAGTTTGGATCGTGCTAAAGTCCTTGTCATGCACGACATACAGTTAATGATCCAAGGAGAGAAAGAAAAAGATTTGTTGCACTAGAAGAAAAGCCACGACCACTTATTAAGATGGAAAATAAAGATTAGCCTCTTGCTTCAAGGATTATTATACCATCAAAGAAAAGAGACACGAGGCATATAGGAGATGGAGAGGAAATTCATTTTTCTTTTGTTTTCTTTTATTTCAAAACCTTTTCAAAACCAGTTTTCAAAAACATTTGAAATCATTTTGAGTTTTGGATCAAACCCACTCATCACATAAATCAAAATGCACCAGCATGTATGCACAACCATGTTTCTAACTCCTATGATAAATTTTAATTTAAAGAAAAATATTATTTTACCTAGGTTTTCATGATCACAAAAATGCAAATTAAATCATATTTACTCTATTTTCAAAAATGCAAAATTTGGGGTGTTACAAACAAGCTCTCACACTTCATTCCTAGTGAAGTTGTTCAATTCCTCATGCATGGCATTTATGCAATCCGGATCCTTCAATGCCTTATCAATCTTGGTTGGCTCAATGAATCACACAAAGGAGTAGTGCTCACATATGCTAGCCAATCTTGATCTTGTTTGCACACCTCTTTGAATATCACCAATGATATGATCTAGAGGATGATCTCTTGCAATGTTTGAAGGTTGAAGAATTAGCTCATTTGCATTGCTTGCTTGACCTTGATCTTGATCTTCATGTTGAGTACCACTTGTGTTTGCCTCATTGGAATCATCAATCACAACTTGAGTTGGCACTTGCACCTCATCACCATCATCCACTTGCCTCGGCCTAATTTCACCAATGTCCATGTACCTCATTGTATTGTTCAATTTATCTCCACCCACATAATCTTGATTTTGATCTCCAACTTGAGAGCCTTGGGTTTCATCAAATTCAACATCATGAACTTCTTCAACTAGCCCACTAGCCAAGTTTCACACTCTATAAGCCTTGCTATAAGTAGAGTAGCCAAGAAGAAATCCCTCATCACATCTCTTGTCAAACTTGCCAAGTCTTTGCCCCTCCTTGAGTATGTAGCACTTGCAACCAAAGACCCAGAAGTAAGCAATGTTGGGCTTTCTTCCATTCAAGATTTCATATGGAGTCTTCTCTAATTTCCCATGGCAATATAGGCGGTTGCTATAGTAGCAAGCCGTGTTGATGGTATCACTCCAAAACTTCTCACTCACATTGTACTCAAGTAGCATAGTTCTTGCCATCTCAATCAAGGTCCTATTCTTCCTCTCAACTACACCATTGGATTGGGGAGTGTAGGTTGGTGAGAATTGATGCACAATTCCAAGCTCATCACACAACTCTTCAACTCTTGTGTTCTTGAATTCACTCCCATTGTCACTTCTTATCTTCTTGATGGTAGTGTCAAACTCATTTTGCACCCTCTTGACAAATGACTTGAATAGATCATATACTTCACTCTTGTCATAGAGGAAGAACACCCAAGTGTATCTTGTGTAATCATCCACAATCACAAATCCATACTTGTTGCCCCCAATTGATGTGTAGTGAGTTGGGCCAAACAAGTCCAGGTGCAACAACTCAAATGCTCTTGAGGTTGACATCTCATTCTTCTTGGGATGTGAATTCCCATGTTGCTTGCTGGCTTGACATGCACTACAAGGTCTATCCTTCTCAAATGTGACATCATGCAAGCCTCTCACTAGATCATGCTTCACCAACTTGTTCAATTGCTTCATGCCAACATGTCCTAGGCGCCTATGCCATAGCCACCCCTTGCTTGACTTGCCAATCAAACATAATGAAAGTTGAGCTTCACTAGCATTGAAATCAACCAAGTACAAGCTTCCATGCCTAAATCCCTTGAAGATGATATTTGCTTGATCCTTGCTCACCACCTCAACATGCTTGTCATCAAATATGCACTTGTAGCCAAGATCACACAATTGAGCCACCGACAAAAGATTGAAGTTGAAAGTATCAACTAGCAACACATTGGAGAGATCCTTGTCATTGGAAATTGCAACCTTTCCAAGCCCCATGACATCACCCTTGCTATTGTCACCAAATGTGATGGAGTTGAATCCACCATTGTCATTCTTGTCAAGTGACTTGAACATACTATCTTCACCGGTCATATGATTTGCTTTGCACCACTATCAAGCACCCAATGCCTCCCTCCGGCTTTGTAATTGACCTACAAGAAGACATCAACCTTTAGGTACCCATTTTTGCTTGGGTCCTTGAAGGTTAGTCACTAGAGTCTTTGGCACCCAAATAGCTTTCTTCTTTGAGCTCATCCATGGTGTACCAATGAATCTAGCACTCACACCACACTCACTCTTAACAAGCATGTAAGAAGCATTCAACTTGTAAGAGAAAGCACTAGTGTTCTTATTCTTGCATGCATGCTCTAAGTGACCAACTTGCATGCAACTCTTGCAATAGCTACCATTGTTCTTCACAAAACAAGTCTTGTGAGGAGCAAAGGCGGCCTTACCTTTCTTGGGGTTATAGCCCAATCCCTCTTTGTAGAGAGAAGCTCTTTGGCTACCCAAGCACATAAGCAAGCGGTCCTCACCACCATAAGCCTTAGCCAAGGTGTGATTGGGCTCCTTGACCTTCTTCTTAAGAGACTCATTCTCAACTACTAGTGAGGAATCACATGAATGAACATCACTACTAGATGAGGTAGAGGCATGAGAGCATGAAGGGTCAAGAGATGCAACAACAATTGAATCATCAAGTGAATCACATGATGTGGACACACTTTTCTTTTCTATGATCACCACTTGTGATTGATCTTTCTCTTGTTTCTCAACTAGAGAGGAATGAGCTTTTTCAAGCTTTGAGTGAGCAATCTCTAGCTTCTTATGGTCTACCTTTAGACTCTCATAAGAGGCCCTCAACTCCATAAGTTCTTGCTAAAGGTTTTGTTTATCCTTGCGCAAACCCCTACATTCCTTCCTAGAATCATTGAAAGCACCTTTGCAATCCTCAAGCATGACCCACAATTCTTCTTTTGTGGTCTCATCATCATCATCACTCTCATCATCACTATCGGGTGGAGGTTTTACCTTAGTGGCCTTGGCCATGAAGCAAGATGATGGAGAACCAAAGAGAGAAAGCTTCTCTTGAATGACAATGCTTGCGTGCCCCTTCTTCTTCTTCTTGGAATCATCTTCATCATCACTTGAGGAAGATGAATCACTCTTTCAAGTAGCCACATGAGATTCACCCTTCTTCTTCTTGTGGGAGGAGTCTTTCTCCTCCTTCTTCTTCTCTTGCTTCTTCCTCTCCTTCTTCATGGCATCTTCATCATCACTTGCATATGGGCACTTGGCAATGAGATGATCCTTGCTATTGCACCGGAAGCACTTCATGGGATGGTCACTAGACTTGGATGAGCTTCTCTTGCCCTTGGACCGGTACCCCTTCTTCATGAGCTTCCCCATTCTCTTCACAAGGAGTGCCATTTGCTCACTCACTTCTTCTTCTTGCCCACTTGAGCAAGAGCATGGCTCATCTTCACTTGATGATTCTTCTTTCTAATTCTTGCCCTTGCTCTTGGATGATGCGGCCTTGAATGCCACACTCTTCTTGTCATCATCCTTCTTTTCATTTTCCTTCTTCTTCTTCTTCACCAACTATTCCTTCTCATGATCTTCTCGAAACTCATCATCGGCCATGATCTCTTGAAGGACTTGGTTTGGAGTTGGCTTCTCCTTCATGGTTGTCTTCGCCATGACGGTCTTCAACATGTCAAATCTCTTGGGAAGACACCTCATGAACTTGGTGGAGAATTGAGAGTCCTTGATTTCTTCCCCAAGTCCCTTGAGCTCATTGACAATGACTTGGAGCCTATGGAACATCTCGGCACACTCTCATCCTCCTTCATTGAGAAGCTTGCAAACTTCTCTTGCAACATGTAGGCTCTTGCGGTCTTGACACTTTCGGTGCCCTCATAAGCTTCTTCTAGCTTCTTCCAAATGTCATGAGCCACCTCAAGGTTCTTGATGAGCTCAAAAGCTTTATCATCAAGCGCCTCATGGAAAGCACTCACGGCAATGTCATTTGCTTGTTGCTTCTTCTCTTCGGCCGGTGTTGGCACCGCACCCTCAACAAGCTCAAACTTTGTCTCCACCACTTTCCACACCTCAAGGTTGATTGACTTGAGATGACTCTTCATCTTGAGCTTCCACTTGGCATAGTCATCACCTCGAAATGATGGTGCCTTCTTGGTGTTGTTGATATGCATAACCAATGCCATTGCTTCACCGTAGGATGTTAATCCAACACAAACAAACGGTGCCCGGCTCCGATACCATGTGAAAAGGTCACAATGGCTAGAGGGGGGGGTGGGGTGAATAGCCTAATAAAATTTCTAGCAAAAACACTAGACACCAAATTAGATAGCAAGGCGGCAAATGTGCAAAGCAAATGCTTCCACTACTCTATGCAAGCCGTCCTACCAAGCAAGGCTACTCAATTTAATTGCACACACAACAACGGTGATCAAGCTACACAATGTCGGTTCACCGAAACCAACCAAGCAATTCTACCTACGGGATTTAAGCTACACAATGAGTGGTTCCCGACCGACCACAACAAGTAGTTCTACTTTGCGGTAAGTAAAGAGGTGAAGGGAGATTATACCGCCTCGAAGAGTAGAAGATGGCCAATCACCGATGTAGACGCCAATCACCTAGAGAAGCTCAAGCACAAGCACAAGGAGGTCGAAGCCTCGGCAATCACAAATCAACACAATGATTTTTTACCGAGGTTCACTTGCTTCCCGGCAAGCTAGTCCTCGTTGTGGCGATGCACTTGCTTGGTGAGTTGCCCGCTCAATTGGCTCGGTGCCAAAGACCCCAATGGGGAGCCGCAATCTCCACACAAGACAAGGATCCACAAGCCATGAACAATCCACTAGAGTATCCTTTCGTGAACTCCCGCGGGGAAGGATCAAGAACCCCTCACAAGAACCCGGTGTGGCCTCGAACAATCACCAAGTCGAGCTCAACCACCACCCGCTGCTCCAAACCGTCTACGGTGACGGGAATCACCGAAGAGTAACAAGAATCCACAGCCCACTCGATGAACAAGTGCCTCTAGATGCAACTCTCAATGCAAATCACTTGCTCTCACTCAAATCTCTCTCAAGATTAGCAAAGAAATCAAAGAGATGAGTGGGGGAGTGTCTCTCTTGCTAAAAGAATGCTCCGGTATGAAGAAATGGCGAAGAGACATCCCCAAGGCCGGCCAATGGTCTATTTATAGAGCCCCCTCAAAATAGAGCCGTTGCCCCCTCGGGCTGGTGTCGCAACATGCGCTGGACGCGTCCGCCGCTGCCCCCCGGACGCGTCCGCCGCTCTTCAACGCGCCACGTCAGACGACCGTTGTAAGTTCTTCAGTTCAAATCCACCGAGCGTTGGACGCTCAACAGTGATCCACCCGAGTCCGGCGCTCGCGTCCGGCCAGCGTCCGACGGCTGCGTCTGCCCCGAGTCCGACGCGCGTCCGACCGAGAACCCGCTGCACGCCTCTTCTCTGGAAGTTTCTGTTCCGCGTCCGGGGGACCGCTGGACGCGCCACAGCCGCGTCCGCCGCTTAGCCGTGAGCCAGCCAGCCACCCACGCCGGTTCAGCACGCGCCGGACGCTGTTGGCGGTCCTTATTGACACATTTTAACCGCCAACTTAAGATAGAAAAGGGAGGAATTACATGTTCTTACACGCATATACTTGTGCTATTAACCGAATTCCACTTGTACTGGAGTTTAGCAACGTTTACAGGAAATACACCAAGTACAGGGGATTTTACAGAGAAAAGGCGCTTTCCGGCAAAGCGTAAAAGAGGCACAAGGAGAAGACAGGCCCAACCAGAGCAGAAATGGGCCAAAACACCACATCACCTCGACACATCTGACAGGAGAGGCCCACCAGCCAAGGTCGGTTGGGGGGAGGCACCAACCTGGCGCGCTCGCGCCAGGGGCGCGCTCGCGCCCCCCAGCCTGACAGGTGGGCCCTGCTTCCTGGAGGCGGTTCCATCAATGGAAAGGAGGGCGGTGCGCAGGTGTTCCTTCCATGTATAGCTCCAAACCGACCTGCTCAATATATAAAAGGGGAAATCCAAGCATTTTCAACACACACATTCATTTGAGCCATTCTCCTCTACTCTTGTTCTCTAGCCTAGTCTAGTAGCTTAGGAGCTAGGTTGAGATATCAAGGAGGGCTTGTCTCCTAGGAAGAAGATCATCACTTGGTAATATACTATGGAGTGTTCTTCCTACTTCAAGTTCTTATTCATATTATGTAGCTTTGTTCATGAACTAGAGTATAGTTGCGTTCTTGCTAAACCTGATTCATATGAACTAGACCAAAGTTCTTATGATCATTTCTTAGCATGTCCTTCGTTGTTCTTCATCGTTCATATGATTTATAGGAGTAGAGATCTTGATGAGAATGGGGTAACGGTTCGTTGTTCCTTCGGGTTTGCCTACGTTCTAGCTCGTCCATCCGTAGGGTGGGAGTCCGCGGGGGATGTAGGTAGTTCTCAAATATGCGGGCGTGGTGTCCGGATATGAGAGAGCCTTTGGATATGATGGCATGCCACGGTTGAGGGGTAGGCGGCAGGTGGTGACAGCCCTGTCCGTCCCTTGTAATCCCCCACGTCCGTATGCCGTGTAGGAGTTCGTAAATGCCTCTATCGGGTGGCGGGACCAGGCCGGGGGTCTCCCTGTTACCTTAGGCTCTGATCTTTCTCTAACCCTGTAGACTATATGACTTAGCTGTTCATGACATTGCTACAATTGACCTACCTGCTCCGCTTAGGTTCATTCTTTATTCGTTCATTCGTTCATTCTTTCTTTTATACTTTATCCTTGAGTTTGGCCAAATGTGTGTCCACTATCTTGCAAAACCATTTATACTTACCCCTGTATAAGTACTAGAGTTTCATTTCAATGACATGAAGTCAATCATCCATATCTATGTTTAGACACCTCTACACCATGCCTTCCTATGAGAAATATAAATAACGATACCCTGAGAATACTCCCCGGGTGAAATGCTACAATGATAGATCCATGCGCTTGCGGATAATTATATCTTTAGAATACGACTATCAACCCCTGGCGTTTCTTGGCGTGACCACTGGGATGTAACAATTCTAGTGATTGCATTAAGAAATGCCAACAAGCATTTAAGCGCCGTTGCGGGGATGGCATTGGTTAAAAAGAATCTAGCATCAACATGGATATGAATTGACTTCATTAGAAATGGACCTAGTCTATGCAGGCTAACTTTCATGTTTTCGTCTGTTGTGGATGAAAACAGGATAGTGCAGGACTGGTTCATTTGCCAGAATCGTTATACGAATCCAGAGGCAGCTCCGCTGACAGTTGAACCAGTACGATCCACACCATCAGAGATGGCCTAGAAGTCAATCCACGAGTTCTCAGCTCTTGCTGTCGCTCATGTGCCCACAGGGCCCATTGTTGACGCAGCAGAGAAAAACTTTGAGCTCTGGACTGGACTCATCACGATGGTGCAATCTAGTCCATTCGCTGGACTACCCAATGAGGATGCAAATGCTCATTTGCAGCGCTTCATGGAGCTTTGTGACACAGTCATCATCAAGGACGTATCTGCTGATGTGATCAGGCTCCGTCTGTTTCCCTTCTCCCTCTCAGGGAAGGCGAAACAGTGGTTTTACAAAGATAGAGAAGCGGTGAGCACATGGAACAAGTGTTCCACAGCATTCCTCGCCAAATTCTTCCCCATGGGCAAAACAAATGCCCTGCGAGGAAGAATTACCAACTTCCAGCAAACTCAGCACGAACCCATCCCTGAAGCATGGGAGAGACTTCAAGATTATATTCGAGATTGTCCTCATCATGGGATGGAGAACTGGCTGGTGCTCCAGCATTTCTACAATGGGTTAACACCCATGTCAAAAGGGCACCTTGATGCCGCCGCTGGAGGAGCATTCCTATCGCTTACAGTTGACAAAGCTACGGCTTTAATCAACAAAATGGTGGAAAACCAAGCTTGGGGGGAAGATAGGACCCAACCAAGCAACAGAAGGGCATGCACACGGTCAAGGAGACTGATATGCTTGCCGCTAAGATAGAGCTACTCCTCAAGAAGATGGAGGAGCGTGCTACAGCTAGCACGCCCGACTCCGTCAAGACCATGGACTCTCGTATGACTTGCGAAGTCTGTGGTAATGTTGGCCATTCAGGAGGTGATTGTCCTGAAACCCGTGAAGAAGCAGCATATATCAATAACGGGTTCCGCCAATAACAAGGAGGAAACAGTGGCTATTCATGACCACCATTCCAAGGTAATTCGAATTATAACTCCAATTATAATTCGAATCAACCTTCTTTCAAAGATCTAGTCCTTGGGCAAGCCAAGATCAATGAAAATTTGACCAAAAAGTTGCTCGACAATGACAAAATTCTTGGAAGCATCAATGATAAGATAGAAGGCTTATCTTCTGCTGTTAGAGACCAGCTGGGCTTTAACAAAATGATAGAAACCCAGTTAGCCCAGATAGCTGCATCTCTCCCCAGCAATAGTGGCTCAGGAGGAATACCCGGGCAGCCCGAGATCTCACTAGAAACGGTCAACATGATCTCGACATGGCCTGGTAAGCCATGTCCCAGTTGGGGCTCTGTCTTGGAAAAGAAGGGAGATCCTGGTCGCCCGACTATCACCATCGCAATAGGCCCACATATCATTGATAATGCCTATTGCAACCTCGGAGCAAGTGTCAACATGATGTCCAAGGCGACATATGAAAAACTATTGGGAGGACCTCTGTCCCCTCCAGCATTCATGATGCAAATGGCAGATCGGACTATCACAAGACCCGAGGGGATAGCAAAGGATATCCTAATAAGGATCCAGGATGAGTACGTTCCAGTGGACTTCGTCGTCCACAACACAGGAGACACAGACGAGGGACCAGTCATCCTGGGGCGACCATTCCTCTACACTACCAAGGCAGCAATATATGTTGGGAAGGGAATAGCCAGCTTCCACTTCAACGTGAAGGTGATCAACCTTCGATTTAATGGCTATCCCAAACCGGCAGAAGCGAAGAAGAACCTGCCAAAGAAGCGGCAACCCAAGGCGAAGAAATCTGACCCACTTCTCCCGGGCCGGAGAATCATCAAGCGAGAAATTGATGAGGGAGAAAGTCCCGCTCAACGGACTTAAAATTGGTGAGCCCCCGACATAAACCGGCGATATCGAAAAAAAATCTTCCTTTATTTACAAAATATTTATTTATTTTATAAAAGTATTTTCTCTGCGCACTCACTTTTTGTGAGCAAATAAAATAATTTTTATTTTCAAAACTTTTTGTCCCAAAAATTCTGAAAATTAGTTAGTTAGAAGGAATAAAATTTTCTGTTATTAAAAATTATTTTTAAAATAATTTTTTGGAAAAATATTTTTTTTGATCAAAATTTGTTGGAAAATTCGAAAATTGGGAAGTTTTAGGCCGGAAACCAACCCCCAACGGCCACATTTTTGAAATGGCCGTTGGGGCGACGACTCGCCAAAGGGCGGTGGCAAGCGGGGCGGCCCGGGCGCGCGCGCGAGGCGCGGCCGCGCCGGCGAGGCGGGGCGCCACCCGGCCAGGGCTCCAACGGCTAGGAGCCGTTGCTCCCTCCCCCCTTGGCCGGTGCTTGGCCTATAAATAGAGGAGGAGCCGGCGGTGGAGCTTCACCCCTCTCACACTCACACACTTTCACTCCTCTCACTCCTCCACTTCATTCTTCAAGCAATTTTTCCAACATATTTTGTGTAGAGCAAGTAGCAAGAGCACTCTTGGGTGTAGAAGTTCATTCTCTACTAACCCTTCACACCCAAGAAGCTCTCCCTACTTGTGAGCCATGGCAGGAATCGGGAGCTTGCTTAGGAGACGCTCCAAGCGTCGCCTCGGCGAGTCGAGCTCTCAAGCTCCCGAAGCCCCCGTGGAAGAGCAGCAGCCCCAGGAGGTTGAAGGAGCCGGAGAGGAAGAGATGGCGCCGGAAGCGCCACAAGAGCAAGTCATGGATGAGGAGGAGAGCTGTACCTCGACCTGGAAGAAGGTCGGGAGATGCAAGCCTACTTCCACCTCAAGGATCGTCTCTTCCTCCACACGCAAGTCTACGACTCCAGCCTCCTCCACCGCATAGGTATGGATGATGAATTCGATCTTGTGTGGAGGTCTGTTGGTTGGGAGGATGTTGAACCCATCGAGGAACAAGGTTCACGCCTCCTAACCATACAGTTCCTAAGCACTTTGCAAGAAACCGACGATGGTGTGATTTTTCGCTTGTTCAACGAGGAGCATGAGCTTACTTGGAAGGAACTTAGTGTTCATTTGGGTTTTAACTGAAGATGCTTCCTCGATCTTGATTTTGCCACCATCGGTTTTGATCGAAACAAGTTTTGGGAAGAGATTTCTGGGAGGGTTGAGTTTCGATCTTTCAAACCCCAGAACACCCAAATCCATCATCCTACCTTGAGATTTATGCATCGTTCGATGTCCATGGTTTTCTTCCCCACTAGTGTGGTTAGATGGGTGCGCACGGCCGAACTCAAGTTGCTATATGCCATTGCCAAGAAGTATCACCCGTAAGGGAGATCGTTCATCATTGGCAAGACATAGTTCGCAACAAGTACCCGGTCCTGTGCACCTCTCTGGTCACTCGTGTTGCCAACTCGATGGGTATTTTGGAGGGTGAGGTTGTTGAGTATATTCCTATTCCTCGACCCGTCTGCGACTTGACCACTCTGATTCAAGGGCACACGTTGACCACCCACGGCACAAAAGATGAGCTGTACTTCTTTTTCCCTGGCTACGAAAATAGGATCCGGTTACCTAACCCGGATTACTATTTGCGTAATTGCCAGTCACTAACCTTTGTGCTCAAGACTGCTGAAGAAATTCGCAGGGAAGAACTCACCAGCAGGACACGACGAGGCGGGCGGGGGACGAGCGGGCCCGGTTCCTCGCAGCCGAGCAACAATGGACCCCCTACCAGGATTACACGGGGTATGCTCCACAGGCGGCGGAGCCGGACCGGTTGTGCCTCCCGCACCGACCACGAGGCGTGGGCCGAGGTAGGCATGGACGAGTGGGAGCGCCACAGGCAGCAGTACGAGGATGTTCCCCCACCAGTCCAGCCACGACATAACCCCGAGATAGAAGCCCTCGGCACCCGCATCGGAGAGCTGCAGATTCAGACAGGTGAAATACAGCACTCTCTCACCTCTTTTGTGCAGGAGACCCACGAGTGGCAGGCACATATGGACCAGAGGTGGGATGGCTTGAGTGCACAGATGCAGCAAGATGTTGGCGGTCCTTATTGCATATCTAACCCCGCCAACTTAGGTTCATAGTTCACCAAAAACCACCTAGATAGGCGAGTTATACTAACAAAATTCCATAGTTTTGGTGAACACTTGTTTTGCAGGAGCATTCATGGAATACATGTATTTTGGGCCAAAAGCTAAAGAAAAGAGAACAAATATTTGAATTATAAAATTGGCCCAAAGGCAAGACAAGAAGAAAAGAAGAGAAAGGCCAAACCGACGTACCAACGTGACGAAACACCATATGGGCCAAATCCAGGCCCGAGACCAAGCCCGCCAACCAAGGTCGGTCAGGGGGAGGCGGCACCCTGGCGCGCTCGCGCCAGGGGCGCGCTCGTGCCCTCCCCTCTGACAGGAGGGCCAGGCTAGCTGGAGGCGGTGCAATTAATGCCCCAGAGGGCGGTGCGGGGGTGTTTTGGTCATTTGGGCGTGCGGAAACCGACCATGTCCACATATAAAAGCCCTTCTCTCTTTCATTTCACACATCCACTTTTCATTCTTCATTCTTCATTCCTCCCTCTCCACTTCCACAAGCTTACACTAGAGGAAGAGTAGAGCCATTATACCTAGCTTCTAGCTAGAATAGAAGTAGGAGAGTGAGAGAGGTCAAGGGCGGAGTAACTCTTTTCGAGTGCTCCCGGAGGCTAGTCTTCCACGAGGTGGAGTGCCGGATTTGTCGGCTCCCTCCTCACTTGTACCTCGGCGACTTCTTACGCTTGAAGTAAGAGGTTCGTGTTTATCTATTCGTATGCTCCTTCTTGCAAAGTTATCTTTATCGTTGTTTGCTTGCGGGTTCGTCGACCGTCCTTGTGGCGGTAGTTCTAGTAGAGGACTCCTGATAGAGACGGATGTTCCTGGCCGATGCTAGAGCTGTAACGTTGGCGTAGACGTGGTGTCTAAGCTAATTAGTTACCTTCGTTGGCCTCGTACTCCACGGTTGAGGTGGTAGGCGGCAGGTGGTGACAGCTCTGTCCGTCCTTTGTAATCCCCCACGTCCGGGTACGGCGTAGAGCCAAAGGCCGGCATCACCTGGCAGACCAGGTGCGATCCGGTGCCCGAAGCAAGCATTTCAGCGGTAGAGTTATCTTTCTCTAAGGATTCGTCTTATAGAAAACCTCGCTTTCCTAGTTACCTACTCTCTCCTCTGGGCAATTTAGCTAAGACCTAAACCTGACCATACCGTTCTTCGTGAAGTTTACCCAGTCTATCACCGGGTGAAGTGCTACAACGGTCTTTCCGTGCGCTTGAATATATCGCTTTCGCTAAGAAATACCAACAAGCATTTCTGGCGCCGTTGCCGGGGAACGGTTGTCAAGTTTATCTCCGAACCTAGATGCCCGTGTACCTTGTTCTACCTTTGCTTCTATTTTACATTTCTTTTCATCTTACAAAATGGAGCTACCAACCATTGCCAAACTATCAGCTCCTAAGGGTGAACTCGTTAAAACGCCACAATCCGCGAAGCCAATCACAGTTTCTAGTTACGAGTTCCATCCTGGCCTCATAGCCATGGTTCAGAACCAAGTCTTTTTAGGCTTGGATTATGAAAATCCTTATCATCACCTAAGGGAGTTTGAGCAACTCTGTGAATGCCTAAATATTGATGGCATGTCACAAGAAACGTTGCGTTGGAAGTTGTTTCCCTTCTCACTCAAAGAGAGGGCGAAACAATGGTACGACCAAACCGTAGGAAAGGTAAATGGAGATTGGGAAGAACTTCGTGATCGCTTTTGCATTGCATTCTTTCCCTTATCTTGAATCGCTTCCCTATGGTCTGAGATTCTCAACTTCCGACAATTAGAAAATGAAACCACAGGAGTAGCGTGGGACCGATTTCTGACCCTGACCAGGTCAGGTCCTGACCTATCTATTCCAAGCCACGTGCTGTTGCAACACTTTTGGCTAGGATTAGGTAGAGAGTCTGCCCTGTTGCTCGATGCATCTGCCGGTGGATCTTTTATACATAAGACCACAGCGGAAGGAGAAGCTCTCCTATATCATATTCTAGAGAACACTCCCCCGCTAGAACCCATCCGGTTTGAGCCCGAGCCAGTTATAGAGGAAGCCTCTTCGGCTATTGCCGAACCTATGATAGAGACTACCTCTCCTGAACCAGAGGCCATAGAGGAAGTTTCCAGTCAAATGGAACTTCCCGTATTCGAGGATGAACTTTTTGAAGATTTCGAAAACACCTCAAAATACAAATGTCATAGGAGACCACCAATCTCTGTCACTCCTAGCGATCCTCTTGATGAATTATTTCTCAGAGAATCCGTTAAGGAGTTGACCGCTATCATGAGCTCAGAATGGGTGGCCGAAGAAGAGCTCTCACCTGAAGAAATTCAGATTCGTGCTCCTTCCTCCATCCTTCAATGCAAAATCCAAGGAGATTGGATGGATGTTCTGTATAATCCCACTGTTGGAACGAACATCATGTCAAAATCCTACGCATTCATGTGTTTAGGAGAAAAACCACGTACTCCAACAGTTAAATCCCTTAGAGTAGCACCATGTTCTGCTCTTAACGGACTTGGGATTTTACACAACATAACTCTCCATCATCAAGAAGTTGAAACGGCCCTGGACTTTCACGTCTTTGACATCCAGGATTTCGACATTCTAATCGGTCATCCCCTAGAAACACTTATTACAAGCCCATCAAAAACAGGGGAATTAGGAGTCAAACTAGGAAGAGAACATTTCTCTATTCAAGTCACGCGAGCTAAGAACTCAGTGGCTGAACTTCCCCCTAGTAGACCCCTAGAGGTCATGTCGGTAATTCCTTTCGAAACCCCAGAGATGTCTTTAGAGAGCGACGCTCCTCACTTTATAGAAGAAGAAGACGAACTGGGAGAAACCATAGATTTACCCAAAGAAGAGAAACCGACATGACCTCCCATTGAGCTTAAACCCTTGCCTGAAGGACTACGCTATGCTTTCCTACATGGCGATTCGCAAACTCCTGTCATCATAAGCAACAAGCTTAGCGACAAGGAGACAACTGAACTCATCGCTGTGCTAGAAAAGCATAGAACGGTCTTCGGATATTCCTTGGATGATCTCAAGGGAATAAGCCCAACTTTATGCACACATCGCATTCCTATTGATCCCTCGAGTACACCAACTCGAGAACCTCAGCGAAGGCTGAACAATGCGATGCGTGAAGTCGTGAAAAAGGAGGTTCTAAAACTTTTTCACGCTGAGATTATTTATCCCGTACCACATAGCGACTGGGTTAGCCCCGTCCAAGTGGTTCCCAAGAAAGGAGGCATGACGGTAGTTAAAAATGATAAAAATGAGCTTATCCCGCAAAGAACCGTCACGGGGTGGAGAATGTGTATCGATTACCGGAAACTCAACACGGCAACAAAGAAAGATCACTTCCCGCTCCCCTTCATCGATGAAATGTTGGAGCGGCTAGCGAAACATTCTTTCTTTTGTTTCCTAGATGGGTATTCGGGTTATCATCAAATACCTATCCACCCCGATGATCAAAGCAAGACAACTTTTACATGTCCATATGGAACATACGCCTATAGAAGGATGTCGTTTGGGTTGTGTAACGCACCCGCATCCTTCCAACGGTGTATGATGTCTATCTTCTCAGACATGATTGAGGAAATCATGGAAGTTTTCATGGACGATTTCTCAGTCTATGGAAAAACTTTCAATCACTGTCTTGAAAATTTAGACAGAGTCTTGCAAAGGTGCCAGGAGAAAGATTTGGTAGTAAATTGGGAAAAGTGCCATTTCATGGTCCGCGAGGGCATTGTCCTAGGCCACCTAGTGTCGGAACGAGGGATAGAGGTAGATAAGGCTAAGATAGAAGTTATCGAGCAGCTACCTCCCCCTGTGAACGTAAAGGGAATCCGCAGCTTTCTAGGCCATGCAGGGTTCTATAGGAGATTTATCAAAGACTTTTCTCAAATCTCTAGACCCCTCACAAGCCTACTAGCTAAGGACGTACCTTTCGAATTCACAGATGAGTGCTTGCACGCATTCAATACCCTTAAGAATGCACTCATCTCGGCTCCGATCATCCAACCTCCTGATTGGACCCTACCATTCGAGATCATGTGTGATGCTAGTGACTATGCTGTTGGTGCGGTCCTTGGCCAAACCAAAGATAAGAAGCATCATGCGATCGCTTACGCTAGCAAAACACTAACAGAGCTCACTCAATTACGCTACCACGTAGAAGGAGCTCCTAGCAAATGTTTATGCTATCGATAAGTTCCGATCTTACTTAGTGGGAGCAAAAGTCATAGTCTACACAGAGACCATGCAGCATTGAAATATTTGCTCACTAAGAAAGACGCAAAACCTCGTTTGATTCGCTGGATTCTTCTACTCCGGAGTTTGATCTAGAAATAAAAGATAAAAAGGGAGTAGAAAATACCGTAGCGGATCATTTGTCGCGTATGTAGGTCACTAACATGCAGGAACTACCTATAAATGATTTCCTACGCGACGACATGGTACTAAAGGTGACAGACAACAACCCTTGGTACGCGAACATCGTCAACTATATGGTTGCTGGATATGTACCGCTAGGGGAGAACAGGAAAAAGCTGCAAGTTGAAAGCAGACGTCACCTTTGGGATGACCCATACCCGTACGGGTATGTTCGCATGGTCTCGTTGAGGAGATGCGTACCAGCAACGTAGGCCTACAAATCATTGAGAAATGCCACTCTGCACCGTACGGAGGTCATTATAGAGTATTCCGCACACAAGCAAAAATC
This sequence comes from Themeda triandra, assembly GCA_018135685.1. NCBI lineage: Eukaryota > Viridiplantae > Streptophyta > Magnoliopsida > Poales > Poaceae > Themeda > Themeda triandra. Next base: position 69,918 of record JAENPR010001769.1, on the reverse strand, counting down.
TGGCAATGCGGATTCTTTTGGCCAACGATGTACGAGGACACCAAAGAATTCATTCGGAGGTGTCGCAAGTGTCAGTTCCAAGGGGGCATCACGGCTCGCAACGCAATGCCGCTACACTACAATCTTCAAATAGAGATATTTGATGTGTGAGGCATTGATTACATGGGACCATTCCAGAAGTCCCACGATTGCGAGTACATACTAGTGGCTGTTGACTACGTATCCAAGTGGGTAGAGGCTATGCCTTGCAGAGCAGCTGACGCCAAGCACGCTAGGAAAATGTTTCATGAAGTGATCTTTCCTCGCTTTGGAGCACCACGCATGGTGATAAGCGATGGAGGATCTCACTTCATTGACAAAACATTCAGAGCATTCCTGAAAGAGCTTGGAGCCAAGCACAACATAGCTACCCCCTATCATCCTCAAACTAGTGGTCAAGCAGAGACCTCCAACAAACAGATCAAGAACATCCTGCAGAAAACGGTCAATGATATGGGGAAAGGATGGAAAAGCAAGCTTCCTGATGCACTCTGGGCATACAGGACCGCTTACAAAACCCCTATCGGCATGTCAGCATTCCAGCTCGTATACGGGAAAAGTTGCCACTTACCCGTGGAGCTCAAACACCGAGCTTATTGGGCCATCAAGAGCTGGAATATGGACCTCAAATTAGCTGGCAGAAATTGACAGCAGCAGATTTCTGAACTGGAAGAATGGCGGGAGAAGGCTTATCATAGTGCCAAGCTCTACAAAGAACGAACTAAGAGATGGCACGATCACCGAATCAAGCTCAAGACCTTCAAGCAGGGCGAGAAGGTCTTGCTCTTCAACTCGAAGGTGAAACTATTCAGTGAAGGGAAGTTGCGGAGTAAGTGGAAAGGACCGTACACCGTCATCGACACGTCAACTCATGGGGCAATCACAATTCAAGATGATGACGGTAACATCTTCAAGGTTAACGGTCAGCGTCTCAAACCTTTCCTTGAGCCTTCCCGTAATTTAAATTTCAGCGAAGAATTGGATCGAATAGACTTAATTATGCCTAGATTTTGAGAGCTCGCACTCTCTTTAATTAGGCTAGTTTTTCTATTCTTTCTTATCAAAAATATTTTCAAAATTATTTTCTCTATCATGGAAATATTCCAGCATTTATCCTGGGGTTTCCCATCTTTTTACAAATGCTGGATATTTCAAATAAATATTTTACAAAATCATTTCTTGAAAATCCTTTCTTTTCCACTCAAAACTTGAGTTGGCCGAGAGCCTCGAACATCCAACGGATCAAAACACCAAAATTTGGAAACAAGTAGACCGTTGGAGGCTGACAGGACGAAACAGGGGGACGGGCCGCGCCGCGACTGGCGCGCTCGCGCCAGAGAGCGAGCCGTTGCTCCCCAAATTTCGTCCCCTGATCCTCAGCCCTGCTCTGATGCTCACCTTATGGAGTTTGATCTTGCTACATTCGCGAAAGACAGAGATGTCACCTCCACCTATAAATTGAGCCATCTCCTCCTCTCCTCTCTTCACAAAAGCTCAAACCATTCATCTCTTTCTCTCGCGCTCATCCTCATACACCAGCAAGTTCATCCTCCCTCGAAGCACCAAGTAGCCATGGCCCTTGTTCCCTTTGATAGAGAAAAAGCCCTCTCTTTCGCCAAGGATTACTTAGAAAAGAGGGAAAGAAACAACCAAATGGCGGCACCGCTCGCCATCGAAGGACCTCCCATGGCACCACTAGCAAGAGCAGCAAGAACATCTTCATTGGATCACCAACCCAGCAAGCGCCCTAGGATTTCATCTCCCCAAGCCTCTTCCTTCAAAGCCCCCAATCTTTCTTACACCGTTCAAGGAATTGATTGGTCCGATGGTGGGCGTGGAAAAGGGCTTGTGGGAAGAGAAGGAGGCCTCTACACTCCTTGCCTCCTTTGCCATCCTCCTATCCAAGGGCAGCCCGCTGGTTTCTTTGGTGATGCTTTGCCCTTACCTAAAGGACCAACAAAAGAAGGGCTGCACAAAAAAATCAAGGAGCTCTCTAGTTACATCCGCTATCTTAGAGGTAGGCTCGCCGAAAGGAGCTCAGCTGAGATCATGCTAGGGCAAGAAATCGATTCCCTTCATACAGAAATGTATGAGGAGTTGGAGGGGGTCGCCACTAAAATAGGAGTTGCCGACGTTCTCGAGCTTCCCTTCTAGAGCCTTTTGCTCCACCCAAAATAATTAGGCGCGCGCACTTTATTTTCCTTAAATTTCAGCTTGTTGCATTTCCCTTCTCAATTTATTTTGTATTCGTGCGCCTACTTGTAATTTTTAGTTTTATAATTGAATAAATTTATATATATTTTCTATTTTGTACACACTTGTTTTTGTCCTATGTGTTGCACAAAAATTCAAGAGACAGTACAAAAACAAGTGTGGCAGCTACCCCAACATCTCAAAAGATGCACAAAAAATTCGCGCCTTAAAAATCATCGGTTTGCGCATCTTCTCACTCTCCGCAAGTACTTTTATTCTTCCTAGAAACAATTGGTTTATTAACTAAAAATTGGCTGCTCTACCTTTGTGTTCGCTGATCGATTGCGACTCGCATATTTTTTATTCCTCGCCAAAATTCTATCTTTCTGTGAGCAACTAATTTTTAGGGACCCCTTGAATATCTAAGTTATTGTGGGATGAGAGATAGTAGGACGATATGATACTTGTTTATCTCTTGCAGTAGAATTGGGTTTTCCTTTGCAAAAATTCAAAAATTTATAGCATGATCCTCAAGTGATGAGTAAATTCCTACCAGAGCCAAATATTAGTTCTACATCTATAAAGCCTTGCCACATAGCCGCTTATCCTTACACCAAAGTTGTGTCCCACTCTTTCGGATCATTGCGAGAGAAGTTTCATATCCCCAAGATCGAATATCACACACACCCACCAAATAAAATTGCCGATTTTTACCCCGAAAGTCGCGCACATCATCCTCTCATCCATCCACCATAAAAATGCTGACTCTTACACTAAGAGTTACGCAGTCATCATCACCACAAATAAAAACTCCTTCCACCATACTTATGATTCTCTCTCTCCCAAATATCTTTTACCTCACAAATATGGGCTTCATTAGAATCATTGTCCCGATCAAAAAAAGAGTAATAAGATGATGATGGAAAGAAAATAAAGAAAAAAAAAGATCTTCCCCATGCTAGTATCTAAAAAAAAGAGAGAGCGAGAAGAGAAGAAAAAAAAAAAAGAAACAAAAGAAAGGGGAGAATAATAGAAAGAAATGTCCTTTTATAGGGAAGCCCATATATTTTCCTTCAAATAAAAAGAGAGAGAAACATGACAAATAGGAGTTCCACCCACATTCATCTTCCACACACTTGCACAATTCGATCTAAGGCTATGTCCTTCCCTCCTTTGATCCACCTTTTTGACACAACAACCACTTGCAAGGAAAGCATGCACCCCATCCATACCTACAAACTCCAGATATCAGCCATTAGAGGTAGGATGATTAGCAAGGCAACAAAGGCCTTCTGGTGAGGATCAAACACCACAAAAAAGAGTGACTTGAGAGCATCACTTGAGGAATTCATCGCTATCTTTTCTTACAAAAATATAAAAAAACCCAAGTCTTGAAAGCAGGGAGACGCGAGTTGACTTGAAATCCAGGCTGTTCCATCCCTCAATAAGCTCAAGATTACTTGGTAGACACTCGTGAATGCTCACGATAACTAGTGAGGCTTGGAATAATCTGTATGCAGGTTAATATCTCAGGAAAACAAAACCACCTTAGTGTCTTTTGCTTCACTCGAGGACGAGCAAAGTGCTAAGTGTGGGGGAGCTTGTTGGCGGTCCTTATTGCATATCTAACCCCGCCAACTTAGGTTCATAGTTCACCAAAAACCACCTAGATAGGAGAGTTATACTAACAAAATTCCATAGTTTTGGTGAACACTTGTTTTGCAGAGCATTCATGGAATACATGTATTTTGGGCCAAAAGCTAAAGAAAAGAGAACAAATATTTGAATTATAAAATTGGCCCAAAGGCAAGACAAGAAGAAAAGAAGAGAAAGGCCAAACCGACGTACCAACGTGACGAAACACCATATGGGCCAAATCCAGGCCCGAGACCAAGCCCGCCAACCAAGGTCGGTCAGGGGGAGGCGGCACCCTGGCGCGCTCGCGCCCTCCCCTCTGACAGAGGGCCGGCCACCGGAGGCGGTGCAATTAATGCCCCGTGAGGGCGGTGCGGGGTGTTTTGGTCATTTGGGCGTGCGGAAACCGACCATGTCCACATATAAAAGCCCTTCTCTCTTTCATTTCACACATCCACTTTTCATTCTTCATTCTTCATTCCTCCCTCTCCACTTCCACAAGCTTACACTAGAGGAAGAGTAGAGCCATTATACCTAGCTTCTAGCTAGAATAGAAGTAGGAGAGTGAGAGAGGTCAAGGGCGGAGTAACTCTTTCGAGTGCTCCTGAGGCTAGTCTTCCACGAGGTGGAGTGCCGGATTTGTCGGCTCCCTCCTCACTTGTACCTCGGCGACTTCTTACGCTTGAAGTAAGAGGTTCGTGTTTATCTATTCGTACGCTCCTTCTTGCAAAGTTATCTTTATCGTTGTTTGCTTGCGGGTTCGTCGACCGTCCTTGTGGCGGTAGTTCTAGTAGAGGACTCCTGATAGAGACGGATGTTCCTGGCCGACGCTAGAGCTGTAACGTTGGCGTAGACGTGGTGTCTAAGCTAATTAGTTACCTTCATTTGCCTCGTACTCCACGGTTGAGGTGGTAGGCAGCAGGTGGTGACAGCCCTGTCCGTCCTTTGTAATCCCCCAGGTCCGGGTACGGCGTAGAGCCAAAGGCCGGCATCACCTAGCAGACCAGGTGCGATCCGGTGCCCGAAGCAAGCATTTTAGCGGTAGAGTTATCTTTCTCTAAGGATTCGTCTTATAGAAAACCTCGCTTTCCCAGTTACCTACTCTCTCCTCTGGGCAATTTAGCTAAGACCTAAACCTGACCATACCGTTCTTCGTGAAGTTTACGATACCCAGTCTATCACCGGGTGAAGTGCTACAACGGTCTTTCCGTGCGCTTGCGGAATTTACTGCTTTCGCTAAGAAATACCAACACAAGACCAGGCTCAACATGAGGAGTTCTGGAGGTTCATGGGATATCCCCCTGGACAGTGAGCTTCATACAAGCTTGGGGGAGGACCCCCAAAGGTACCTTGCATTGCATATTTAATTTTCCAAGTAATTTTATTTTCTTTAGCATGTTTAATTCTTGTTCTCATGCATAAAAAAAACTAAAAATATTTTTATTTCTTGTGCCTCTTAGTATGTGCTGTAAAAATGTGTAGTTCACCCTTGTTGAAATGATGAGGTTGCTCTGTCTTTTGTTTCTTTGAACCCTAGTTATAAACATTATTTTCTCTAGATTTGGGTTTATCGGCTAGAAATGTCTCATCCTAAAATCTTGCTTTTTAGTGGGAGCACTTGTGTTTTCTTGTCTAAGTTATTGCCGGGTATGATATAGTACTATAGCCACCGCTATGACTTTGCTCTAGAGTACGACTTGACTTCCGGAGTTTTCATTTGCAAAATGATCAAAAACGAAAAGTTCCTCAATGATTATGAAATACCAACCGAGCCATATGATTTATCTGTAGTACAAAACCTTCATACGCTGCTTGTTCGTACATTGAGTTCGGTCGGATCGATACCGACGTGAGATTATGACCTTACACCCATGATTGAGATTTCACTTGCACCCACCAAATAAAACGCCGACTCTTACACTGAGAGTCGCGTACAACATGCACCCCTTTCCATCCGCCAACTCTTACACTGAGAGTTGCGCACCATCTTTCCACCAAATAAAAATGCCAATTCTTATCCCGAGGATCGCGCATTCATTAGCCACCAAAAAGTACTCCTTGCATTTTCATCATGACATCTCTCTCCATTTTCATTAATCATTCAGAGATGGGCTATTTATTCATTCGAAAAAAAACAAAGGAAAGAAAGAAGGATAGGATAGTGCAAAAACTCAACGGGAAAATTTTTAGATCCCCGTTCCTGAAAAAAAAAGAGAAGAAGAGAAAAGAAAAGAAAGAGGTTGTTCCATTCATAGCCCATACTCTTCTTTCATCATCACCATCATTCAAATAAAAGAGAGACACAATGCATGGAGTACACAAAAAAAATATCCAAAAGTTAGGAACCATTTCTTCCATTCCACACACTTGCACAATCTCAATCAAGGTGTATGGCTTAATCTCCGTAAGGTTCGATCCTTGACCTTACAATATATGTGATACAAGTATGCTCACTTACATACCTACCCAAAACTCCACTCTCAGCTTTTTAGTGGTAGGTAGAAGGCAAATTGTCAAAATGCCTTTGGTGAGGTTGCTATACACATTGAGTGAGCGAGAGAATCATTCGAGGAACTTGGGATTCATTTTATAAAAACTTCTTAAAACCTCCGAAAGAATGGTCAAACTTTGGATGAATGATAAGCACAGGCCGTGGTGCTGTTCTACCCTACAATCGCCCAAGACTTGGGAGCCAAAAAGCCCCATTAGAGCGAGATAATAAAAGGGTGGATTGAAATGCCGGTTTTTTCAAATTCAGTGGAGAACATGCGTATAACTATGGTATATTAGAAATACGATCGGCATAGAAGCAGCTCCTGATCAACAACCCAAAAAGCCCAGCTTTGCTCGGGATGAGCAAAGGGTAAGTTTGGGGGATCTTGTTGGCGGTCCTTATTGACACATTTTAACCGCCAACTTAAGATAGAAAAGGGAGGAATTACATGTTCTTACACGCATATACTTGTGCTATTAACTGAATTCCACTTGTACCTGGAGTTTAGCAACGTTTACAGGAAATACACCAAGTACAGGGGATTTTACAGAGAAAAGGCGCTTTCCGGCAAAGCGTAAAAGAGGCACAAGGAGGAGACAGGCCCAACCAGAGCAGAAATGGGCCAAAACACCACATCACTTCGACACATCTAACAGGAGAGGCCCACCAGCCAAGGTCGGTTGGGGGGAGGCACCAACCTGCGCGCGCGCGCTGGGCGCGCCGTGCCCCCGGCTGACGACAAAGGGCCCTGCTTCCTGGAGGCGGTTCCATCAATGGAAAGGAGGGCGGTGCGCAGGTGTTCCTTCCATGTATAGCTCCAAACCGACCTGCTCAATATATACAAGGGGAAATCCAAGCATTTTCAACACACACATTCATTTGAGCCATTCTCCTCTACTCTTGTTCTCTAGCCTAGTCTAGTAGCTTAGGAGCTAGGTTGAGATATCAAGGAGGGCTTGTCTCCTAGGAAGAAGATCATCACTTGGTAATATACTATGGAGTGTTCTTCCTACTTCAAGTTCTTATTCATATTATGTAGTTTTGTTCATGAACTAGAGTATAGTTGCGTTCTTGCTAAACCTGATTCATATGAACTAGACCAAAGTTCTTATGATCATTTCTTAGCATGTCCTTCGTTGTTCTTCATCGTTCATATGATTTATAGGAGTAGAGATCTTGATGAGAATGGGGTAACGGTTCGTTGTTCCTTCGGGTTTGCCTACGTTCTAGCTCGTCCATCCGTAGGGTGGGAGTCCGCGGGGATGTAGGTAGTTCTCAAATATGCGGCGTGGTGTCCGGATATGAGAGAGCCTTCGGATATGACGGCATGCCACGGTTGAGGGTAGGCGGCGGTGGTCACAGCCCCGTCCGTCCCTTGTAATCCCCCACGTCCGTATGCCGTGTAGGAGTTCGTAAATGCCTCTATCGGGTCGGCACACCCGCGGGGTCTCCCCCTGTTACCTTAGGCTCTGATCTTTCTCTAACCCTGTAGACTATATGACTTAGCTGTTCATGACATTGCTACAATTGACCTACCTACTCCGCTTAGGTTCATTCTTTATTCGTTCATTCGTTCATTCTTTCTTTTATACTTTATCCTTGAGTTTGGCCAAATGTGTGTCCACTATCTTGCAAAACCATTTATACTTACCCCTGTATAAGTACTAGAGTTTCATTTCAATGACATGAAGTCAATCATCCATATCCTTGTTTAGACACCTCTACACCATGCCTTCCTACGGGAAATATAAATAACGATACCCTGAGAATACTCCCCGGGTGAAATGCTACAATGATAGATCCGTGCGCTTGCGGATAATTATATCTTTAGAACACGACTATCAACCCCTGGCGTTTCTTGGCATGACCACTGGGATGTAACAATTCTAGTGATTGCGTTAAGAAATGCCAACAGACGCGTCCGCCGTGCGTCCGGCGGCTGTGTCCGACGCCCAGTGACTCGTCACCTTCTTGTTTGATCTTCGATGTCGCGCCGTCGTCGATCCAAGTCCAAACCACTTGTCCAAGGTGCCAACTCCCGCAGTGTAGATCACATTTTAAGCACCGGAGTTAGCATATCATCTCATGAACACGACGACAAGTGTTAGCACTCTAGTTGGCCTCTCATGCATCATGCAAAGTCACAACTGGAGGCACTTAGGACCGCGAATGAACCGAGGAAACCCCTCTTGATAGTCGGTTATCGATCCTAAATGTGGTCATACTCACTACGTGTCTTGACCACCAAACCGGAAAGCCCTATCAAGTAGACCTCCGCCTTGATCTCCATGGGCCTCCGTCGGAGCTCGATCACTTCACATGTCCACCATGTTCGTCACCATGATCACCATGCTCCATCATCCACCGATACGTTGCTATGTGTCTAACCACACTTAGAGCAAAGCATTAGCAACGTTTGAGGGTCATTAATTACCAAAACCAAACCGGAGCTTTCACATGGGATCGCTAGTGCCAATTATTTTAGTTACCCAAGTAGCCAGAATTTATCCCATAATTCATCGGCAATGTCTATTCCACTACCTTTGGCACAACAAGCCATGCCGATGCATAATATATATGGCCAAAATAATGGTATTTCGGTCAATTATTTTGATCCATCATTTGCTGCACCAAATGCTAATGAACCAGAGGAAGGACCGTTTGGATTTTTGTCCTCTTAGAGCATCTCCAAGGGCTTTGTATTTTCGGTTTTGTATTTGAGGGTATTTGTAAAGTCCCAAATGAATTTGCAAAGTTCCCGAAGATGTGATTTCCAACCGTTTTGCATCTTGATCAAGTCCCCACAATTTTTTTTCCTGAAATTTTTTCTCGCGCGCATTCCTTCGGCCTCCGCCAAAAATATTTCGATCTTCGCGCCTTCCGTCGCCGGTCTTCGCGCCTTCCGTCGCCGCCAGGTCGCCCGCTCGCCCACGTCAAACCGTCCGTCGTCGTTCTGGACGTGGCCGTCGCCTAGGTCAAGCCGCCAGGTCGCCCAGGCCGCGTGCGTCGTCCTTCGTCGTTCGTGCGTCATCCTTCGTCATTCCTGCATCGTGTGCGAGGCTCCGTCGGAGCGCCGCCGCCGGTTCGTGGACGCTCCGTCGTTCGTGGACGCGCCGCCGCCGGCTCCGTCGGGTCTCCAAGGGAAGAACGTGCAGGGAAGGACGTGAAGAGACAGGGATGGCACGATGGCGTCCGCTTCGCGCGAGAATTTCTGGCGCCGAGGGAGGGGTCGCGAGTGGAGGGAGGGCTTTCGTGCGCCGCGAGGAGGAGAGTCCGCGCGCGGACGTCCTACGTAGACCGACAAAATCGTCGCGAGGCCAAGATGCAAAGCACGGAGGAGGTTTGCATATATGCAAAGGCTCAACCTCTATTTGCAAAGTTTACCAAATTGCAAACCTCATTTACAAAACCATTGGAGGGGTGTTTTCTAGTCTTTTTTGCAAATTGTGCAATGCAAAGTCTATTTGCAAAGCCCTTGGAGATGCTCTTATGCCATGCCTAATGCACCAAATGTGGCCGTAGTGATACGTAGTCACTTCCAAACTAAAAGCCCACAAGAATTGTATCGTGCGTTCAACCCCCCGTTAGACTGGAAGACTGGGCCAGTTAACATGAGGCCGGATACTTATATTAATGTTATTTTGATGATGTTGTTTTTGATGTCTTGAAGGATACTTATTTGGAATAGAAGTGGGTTTACCGTGTTAAAAACCAATGTGGTATTTTTTTCTAGACATGCACGGCGCTCGCCTCGCCTACGACAATGTTATTTTCTAGCATGGGCCGATCCTAACATGCAAGCGCTCTTAGATATTGGTTATTTATAGTTTTACTTTATTTATTAAAAAATGCAAGACGCTCTTGATTTATTTTTTTTCGACGAAAGAAGAATTATATATATATTTTTTGAGATTACACAGTACAAATGCAGATGCTCACACACGCTCGCACACTCAACCATAAGAATACACATACGCAAACCCTACCTCTATAAGCACCTCCGAAGAACTGATACGGCTGCTGTCGACAAGGACGTCGTCTGCCACTTAATACAGGGACGTCGTCTGCCACTTAATGCATAGCACCGGTAAATCCTGCGAAAATCGTAGAAAAAGGTGCGAGCATCAGGATTTAATCCCTGGTGGGTAGCGTCCCACTGACCGACCTATCAACTGATCTATGATCAGTTCGATAGTGAGATACATCAAGATATTACAAGCACTCCAAATGCTGTGAAAAGCACAACTCAATACCTAACATGTTAGATGCTTTGCAGTATGAATGACCGCACAGGCAAATACTCGGCAACGAAAGACAGCCTCAGAACAGATGCCCAACGAACGACGACCAACATTTACGTAGGCGGAATTGAGGATCTTCTTCTTCTTTCTCGTGTCTTCCTTCTCCTTTCTGCCACCAAAGATTGAGGAAGACTGATCTGAAAATTGTTCTCCCTAGTCCTTCATTGTGACCAGATCTAACCACAACAAAACAGATACGAGTCCAGAGAAAATTATTCCATGGTAGTGACATCATCTCCGTCTTGATGCTGTTGTTCGGAAATAAAAGTCTCCATGACGTCATGTCAATGAAGATGCTGACGCCGAAGTTGTCGCCTTCATCTTCAACGGAGCCACCATGAAGAAGTCGATTCCAACCTTACCCTTCACTGTCGCCGGAGAGAAGTAGAAGATAAATCACCACTAGCAAACAATTTGACATGGAAAAACACTAACCATACGACTCGATCTAATAAAAAAAAAACTTATTAAAAGCATTGGATCCCCACTCCCTTCAACTCCCGACGTGATGCCGGAGGAGAAAGGAGAGGGACCAATGATGGAGAACGCCGACGACGGCTATTGGGTGGTGACAACTCTAGGGCTTCGGTCTTCTGAATAATATAATTTACCCTTTATTGGTTCCAAGAAAGATTTCATTTTGATTTGTTTCGTCTAGTTTAAATGGGTTCTCTTGCTGAACTACCGTACCCGAAAAAAGCAATGCCTTGTATATTTAGAATAGTGTCTAAGAGTCTCTTTTATATCCTTCTAGGTTAACGGGATTACAGTTTTTTTATGAAAAAAGATGTCCCCAACAGTTTCTTAAATTAGATCTCCAAGCATTGTCATACACTATTTCTGGTTTTTAGCTAGCCAAAAAGATAAAGAGTGGGCTAGCTCTCCAAATTATGCACAAGGTATAACAAAACTTTTGGAGGGTGAAAAAAATATAGAGAACAAATTTTGTACAAATGACAATCTAAACGAGGATTTGGAGAATACAAAAATGGATAGGAACCAACTTTAACCTAAAAAAGGTAATGAATTCATGTTGGGTTACTCTGTATAATATGTAATAGATTTGGATGAATAAATATAAAAAAATGTTTTCTCAAGATGCAAAGAAAACTTTTGATCAAGAGGTCAAATGGAAAAAATGTCCCAAAAATAATCTAACTATAAAAGAGTGAAAGAATAGAAAATAGCTTTCACCCAAAGTTTTATACCCACTGTATATCTAGATCTTTGGATGACTAAACATCTTTAAATCGAACGGTGTATAGCATAATCAAGTGGTGGGCCATCGGCCTATGTAAAATTTCTTACGCGTTCCTGCCATTTAAATTAGCCGAAGTCTCCATCCGCTGGCAAACTTTTTTCACCGAACCAGATGTACCCGGCCTCCTGTACCCGCTCGAGATTTTCGCGTTCCTCGAATGTGCGACGCCAAACCCAGCCCCTATCTGCCTCTTTCCTATGCGACGCCCTTTCCAATCATGATGTTGTCTGTCTCTTTAGTTGCCTAGATCGACAAGCCCCAGCGGACACCAAACCCCAAGCCCTATCGATCGCGCGGCCTTCACGGAGAAGAAGAAAGGAGGCCATGACGGCGGAGGTGCAGGCGTCGGCGATATTGTGACGCACTGATGGAGTCCGTGAGCCTCCGTCCCCGGTGGTGACCCGCATGTCAGGTGCCGCAAGCGGGATAAGTCTGCAAGCCAGAAGAAGCGGGAGATTGTGGTGGGTTGAAAGAAGTTATGGGCCGTCATCGTCTTCACCTTCTGGGCCGTCGTTATCGTTACTTTGCATTTGGGCTAGTTGTGTGGGCCGTAGGCGTGAGTGTGACGGCGTCGCAGAAGCGCGCCTATTTGTAATCCTAGAACCGTCTTCGAACGGCATGGAACAGAACCAGAATCAAGTGAACCGCCTCTAGGCGATCGTCTTCGTCCCAATCCAATTGCTGTTCTTGCTGTTCCTCAACCCTTCCAACCCTAATCCCCAATCCAATTCGAGCCCCTGTGCTCAAGTTATCCAGGTTCCCCTCCGGGTTCCTAACAATTGGTATTCAGATCAAGGTTGCGGCGCGGGGAATTTTGTTTTTCGACCAATTCCGACGATCTGGCGCCGCGGATTATCCAGTTCCAGCGAGGCATGGCGACTTCGATCGAGGGCATGGAAGGCAAGGTCGACACCATGATCAAGCAGATGGAGAGCTTTCAGCAGTTGCTGGGCGGCATGACCGACAAGCTCACCGCCATGGATACATGGAAGGCGGATGCGGCGAAGTCGTTCGAGACTTTGCTGCTGAAGGCGACGAACACCTCCATCGACGTGGGTTTGACGGCGGCGAGGCTGGAGCGCCTCGAGTCCCGTTCGTCTCCGCCACCGGAACCATCGACGGCGACGCTGCAGTCGTCCGGGGTCTTCGTCAAGCCGGTTCAGCCCGCACACTCTGTGCCGGATCTGAACGTTGCTCCAGATGCTTCGGCACGCCCATCTGCGCCGGACGGGGAGCGGCCCAACGGGCACGTCGAGCCTGGCGGGGGATCCGAGAGCTTGCTCGGCATCTTCCCGCCACCGATTCATCAGGGTACGTCTCACTCCAGGCCACTTCCTGTTGTTCCAGCTGTTCCAGCGATTCAAGCAGTTCCAGATCGTGATGATGTTGCTCCTGCTTATCCTCGTTTTGCTCCATTCCCTAAACTTGATTTTCCTCAATTTTGTGGTGAGAATCCGAGGTGGTGGCGTGATCAATGCGAGAAGTACTTTGAGGTGTATGCGGTGCACCCGTCGATGAAGACCAGGTTTGTGTCGCTCAATTTCACTGGAGCGGCGGCAACTTGGCTGCAGACGGTGGAACGCCATGGCCGCGTGGTGGAATGGCATACACTTGTGGAGTTGGTGTTTGCCAAGTTTGACAGAGATCAATATCCACTCATGCTGAAGCAGTTGGAATCCCTCAAGCAACATGGGTCAGTTCAAGAGTACCACCAGAGGTTTGAAGAGCTGTCTCATGCCATACTCTTGTACAATCCTTCTTATGATGATACACATTTTGTGACACGGTTTACTAGAGGATTGAAGGATCAGATTAGATCTGCCTTATCCTTGCATTGTCCTAAAGATGTAGAAGCTGCTAGTAGATTGGCATTGCTACAGGAGGAAGAGTTGGAGGCCAATAAGAAGAAATATACTGCTAGAGATCCTGCTAAGACTGTGGCTAGACCTTACTCAGTTCCTGATAAGGGCAGGCCAAGTGAAGCTGAGAAGTCAAAACCAAAACAACCTGATAAGTTGGGTACTCTTAGGCAGTACAGGAAAGAGAATGGCCTTTGTTTCAGGTGTGGTGAAAAGTGGGGACATGGTCACAAATGTCCACCCCAAGTTTCTATTCATGTGGTGGAAGAATTGCTGGATGCCTTAGAATTTGATGAAAATGATCAATCTGCTGATGAAGAGACAGTGGAAGTGGAAGGAGTTTGTTGGCGGTCCTTAACTCCGATTTTTACCCGCCAATTATAGATCATTATGGGGGGAAATAAATATTTTATTGCACATATATCTTTACTATTGACCTAGTTCCACCTGTGCTTGGAGAAAATATTGTTTTGCAGAAAATACACCAAGTGCAGAAATTTTCGGAATAAAAATACGCTTTTCGGAATGCGTAAAACGAGCTAGAAGAGCAAGTGGGCCATCTGGAGGCCACATGGGCCAGAAACACCAGCACCAATGTAGCCCAGGAGGTAGCACGGGCCCACCGACCAAAGTCGGTCAGGGGGCGGCTCCACCCAGGCGCGGGCGCGCCTGGGGCGCGTGCGCGTCCCCCTGGCTGGCGCATGGGCCCGGCCAAAGGCGGTTTGCGCCTGCCGTCTGAAGAAGGACGGTTTCGCTGGTGCTTTTGACCATGCTACCCCCGAACCGCCTCCAGCGCCCTATTTAAGAAAAGGAGAGGCCCTCCACCAACACACACACCATTTGGAGCCATCTCTACACCTCTCACTTGTTCTTTTAGCATTAGTGTTAGTCATTTGGAGCTAGGCAAAGCTACTTGAAAAGCTTGTCTCCAGGAGGAAAAGCTACATCTTTGGTATAAATCTATGGAGCGTTCTTTCTTAGTCAAGTTCTCATCATATTTATATGGTCTTGTATATGAACTAGAGTATAGTCTAGTACACGATATATTCGATGATCAAGAACTAGTCCATAGTTCTTGTGAGAATTGTTCCTTGTGTTCTACATTGTTCTTCATCGTTCATATGTTTTACTTGTCTAGATTAGATTATAGGAGAGGAATAGGGGTTCGATGTGCCTTTGGGTTTGCCTATGTCCTAGCTCGTCCATCCGTAGGGTGGGAGTCCTGGGGGATGTAGGTAGCTCCTTAGTATGCGGGCGTGGTGTCCGGATGCGAGGGAACCTTCGGATATGTCGGCATGCCACGGTTAAGGTGGTAGGCGGCAGGTGGTGACAGCCTTGTCCGTCCCTTGTAATCCCCCATGTTCGCATGTTGAGTAGGAGTTCGTAAATACCGCCATCGGCTAGCAGACCAGTTGCCGCGGTCTCCTCATATTCCTAGTCTATAGTCGAGTCTTGACTTGTATAACATGTGGAATTAGCTGTTCTAGCAATGACTATATAGGACCTGCCTGCTCCACGTAGATTATTCTTTATTCTTTATTTTACCTTTATTCCTTTGAGGTTGCTCTAAGTGTGTGTCCACTATCCAAACTACCGTATGCTTACCCCTGTATAGCACATTGGTCGGTTTCTCCTCATGCTAGATATTGTATTCATACCCATACTAGATTACTTAACTACCCCATGACTTCCTTTGGGAAATTATAAATAATGATACCTTGAATACTTTCGGGTGAAATGCTACAACGATAGATCCGTGCGCTTGCGGATATTTATTCTAATAGGATGTGATCTATCTCTTGGCAACACTCGCGTAGTTGCTAGAACCAGTTTCTAGTAAATATGTCGAGTAAAGCCATTTAGCGTTTCTGGCGCTGTTATCAGAATTAGGCTCTAAGTCTATTTTTGGTAATCGCGCTAAGAAATGCCAACAGAGTTATGGCTTTGGGGACTGCTGCTGTCAAATCTCCTGTCAGAAGGAGGACTATGAGATTGAGTGGGTCCATTGGCAAATTAGAGCTGCTCATTTTGGTTGATTCTGGAAGTGTGGGATCTTTCATAAGCAAGGTTGTGGTTGATAAGATACCACACTTGCTCCAGGATTGTGCTCTTGCCCAATTTGTTACTGCTGATGGAACTCCAATGACTTGTGATAAAATTGTACCTTAGTTACTGTGGCATACTCAGGGGCATGCATTCAAGACTGATGTGGGTGTCTTACCACTGAAGTTTTATGATATGATACTTGGAGAAGATTGGTTGGAGCAATGCAGCCCGATGTGGGTGCACTGGGCAAATAAAGTGATGAGGTTTGTGCATAATGGCAGTAGCATTACTTTGAGAGGAGTAAAGCCAGCTGTGGTCAAGTGTTCAGCTGTTAGTGCTAACAAGCTCAAGGGGTTATTCAAGAGACAAGCTGTGGATCAATGCTTTCAGTTAAAAGTGATTGATAGTGAGCAAGTGGATCCAGATCAGCAACAAGTGAATACAGTTTCTGATATTCATTAGGAGGCAGAAGTTTTACCTGAGCTGATGCAGCAGCTGCTGGTTAAGTATGAGGATATTTTCAAAGAGCCATCGACCTTGCCTCCAAAAAGGGCTTGTGACCATCAAATCACACTGCTACTAGGGGCCCAGCCAGTTAATGTCAACCCTACAGATATGCTCCTGTTCAGAAGACTAAAATTGAGAAACAAGTGAATGAAGTGTTGAAGAGTGGAATTATAAAACCCAGTGTCAGCCCTTATGCTTCTCCAGTTCTTCTTGTAAAGAAAAAAGATGGGAGTTGGAGGTTTTGTGTGGATTACAGGCAGCTGAATGTTGTCACAGTCAAAAACAAGCATCCCTTGCCTATTGTGGATGAGTTAATTGATGAGCTGAATGGAACAAAGTGGTTTTCTAAACTGGATTTCAAATCAGGATATCATCAGATATGCATTGCTGATGGTGATACTCACAAGACAACCTTTAAAGTGCATCATGGCCTGTATGAGTTCCTGGTAATGCCATTTGGGCTTACCAATGCCTAGCCACATTTCAAGGGGTGATGAATCAAATCTTCTCTCATCTGTTAAGAAAAGGAATACTTATATTCATGGATGATATTCTAGTATACCCTAATTCTCTAGAAGAACATTACACAATGTTGGAACAGGTGTTTGACATCATCAGGAAGCACAAGTTCTTTGTCAAATTGAGCAAGTGTTCATTTGTGCAGCAGCAAATTGAATACTTGGGCCATTGCATCTCAGCTGTAGGAGTTGCTACTGAACCTTCCAAGATTCAGGCTGTCACTCATTGGCCAGTGCCCAAGAATGTGAAGGAACTCAGGGGATTTCTGGGTTTGATAGGATATTACAGAAAATTTATTAGGCACTATGGAATGTTGAGCAGACCTTTGATAGCTATGTTGAAGAAGGGTGTTCCTTTTGTATGGAGTTCAGTCACACAGGAAGCTTTTGAGGTGCTCAAACAGGCCCTAGTAGAAGCACCTGTTCTGGCCATTCCTGATTTCACAAAACCATTTGTACTGGAAACTGATGCATGTGACACAGGTTTTGGAGCAGTTCTTATGCAAAATGCTCATCCAATGGCATATTTGAGTAAACCAGTTTGTGACAGCCACAAAGGGTTGTCCACTTATGAAAAAGAGTGTATGGCCATTGTGATGGCAGTGGATAAATGGAGATCTTATCTTCAACATCAGCATTTTGTTATCAAAACAAATCACAGGAGTTTGCTATTCCTGACCGAACAAAGAGTTCAGACTAAATTACAACATAAAGCTCTCCTCAAGTTGATGGATTTGCAATTTTCAATTCAATACAAGCAAGGATCAACAAATGTTGCTGCTGATGCCTTATCTAGACGCTCTAATATGTCTATGATTGCTGCTCTGGCTGGCTGTACTCCAGCTTGGTTACTCAATTTGAAGGAGAGTTATGACAGTGATCCTCTTGCTATCAAGTTGCTTGAGAAGTTGGCTTTACCACAAGGAGATGTGCAGCATTATACTCTCTAGGATGGTATCATAAGGTACAAAGGCAGAGTCTGGATAGGTTCTAATCAGTTGGCCCAGCAGCATGTCATTCAATCTTTGCATAGCAGTGCAGTGGGGGGCACTCAGGCTTTCAGGCTACTTATCACAGAATCAAGGCCTTATTTGCTTGGCCCAAGATGAAGGATGCTATTCGAGCTTTTGTGCAAAGCTGTGAGGTATGTCAGCAGGCTAAAACTGAGAGGATTAAGCTTCCTGGACTGTTGGATCCCTTACCTGTGCCTGATCAAGCATGGTCTGTTATCAGTATGGACTTTGTGGAGGGGTTTGCCTCAATCTGCTAGGTACAATGCTATCCTGGTGGTCATAGATAAGTTCACCAAGTATGGCCATTTTATACCTCTAGCCCACCCATTTACTGCTCTACATGTGGCTCAAGCCTTCATGGAAAACATTTATAAGTTGCATGGGTTGCCTAATGTCATCATTTCTGATAGAGATAAAATCTTCACAAGTGCATTCTGGCAACACCTTTTTGAGTTATCTGATACACAGCTGCACATGACCTCATCTTATCATCCTCAATCTGATGGCCAGACTGAAAGACTCAATCAGTGCTTGGAAACTTATTTGAGATGTTCAGTTCAGGCTTGTCCAAGGAAATGGAGTAAATGGCTGTCATTAGCTGAATTCTGGTATAACACATCATACCACACAGCTCTAGGCAGAACACCGCCCATAATTGCCTGATGGTTTTCCTCCTTTGAATTTTCTGCATCTTGTCATCTATTCTGCCCATCTGCTATGTGTTCTGCCCGTCTGCTAATTGTTGCCACTGTTTTGCAGAAAGATTTAGAGATTGAGGTTGAGTTTGGGCAGAGCTCCGGCAAGACCAACGATGGCCTTAACAAATATAGGCTCGAGGAGATATATAAACGGCTTGAGCTCGTTGATGCAGATGCAGCAGAGACTCATGCAGCGTCAATTTTAGCTTGAGGAGATATATATAAACGGCTTAAGCTTAGGATCACACTTGCAAATTTGGCGAGCAGGTGTCAGCACGGACAAATTCTCATTCTCGACCAGAACAACAGAGACAACGTTAATGGTAGTACTGAGATGCTTGAGAGAATGGACGTTGCTGGCATCACTCTACCACAGGACTTTTCAAAGAGGTGAGCTTCTTTGCAACAAAAAGAAATAGAAGAAAGCAAAACTGTTCTTTTCGACGTCAATGCATTTGGCTTTAGTGATCATGCAGGTGGCAATGGATGCTGATCATGCAGGTGGCAATGGATGCTAGGTTTGAGCTATCGCCACCAGGCAAATATGTTGTTGTAATGTTTTTTATGCCAGCCGATGAAAGGTGTTGTGACTTATGAGAAGGGCAAAGCTGAGTTTAAGAAGATTACAGTTAATAAATTTGGTAGTCTAATGTTAAGCTCATTTCTGTGATTAATAATCTTGTTCTTGCATTCACTGGGACATGTCAAACTCGAGTAGCGTCCTGTTCCGACTGACAAATCAGATTTGGTGAATGTGCAGGTTGAGTTTGAGTACCACCATTAAATATGATCAACATGTATTGCTTGATGTACTTAAAAAAAGACAGCAAAGGGAACAGAGTACTTTATATAGAGATAGAGACGACTGAGATGTAGGCGTACATACTCAATCAAGCTGCTGGTGTGTTCCGGTTGAGCATACGATTTTGAACAGATAAAGCACAAACATTGAAAAGCAATGGAGATCAAGATTTATGTGTGTGTAATTCCCTAAAAATAAAAACACTTGTATACTCCTTAATTTTTAATTCAATAATTTGTTTATTCCTTGTATACTATCTTTGAGCATGGTTGCAATCACTTGGCTATACATTTTCAATTTTGTTTAATAAAATATATGCACCGAGTTTATGATCTTTTCTATAGACACGTGCGTGTCGCACGTGCATGGTTACTAGTCTAGAAAAAAATTCTGATGAAAAAGTTTACGAAAAAATTTCAATGGAAAATGTTCAACAAAAAAAATACAAGATAACATTGTTTGACAAGGAGTCTCAAAATATTGGAAAAACATTTTAGAAGAAGGAACATTTCCTATTCTATTCTTTTCTTTTTCTGTGGAAAAGCTATTTCAATTTGTGCTCTTTTACAGTTGTTGGGGGTACTTCTTAGTTCCTCCTGGTTTTTAAGTAGATTATTAGTGCTAATTAATTTTATTAATGGAAGGTTAGTAGTGTAATTGCCCCCCTGCACCCTTGCCCAGGCACACTCGAACGGTGAGTCGAACCCGCACGCACTCACCATCGTTGTCTCCATCGCACGTCGTTGAACCCTAAGGACGCGAGACTGCCCTGCCCTCGCACTTGCCATTGCCATCGTGCGTCGTTGCCGCCTCGTCCTCGCCATCACGCTTTGCCACCACCGTCGGCCTCCCCTCCCCTCGCACGGCACCACCGGCGGCGCCCTACCTTCGCCCACGCTCATCAGTGGAAGGGTTTATCTCTTCTCCGTTCACTAACTTTTTCGGTTTTTTCATCACGCATTTTTTCCAATATTTTTCTGAAGACTCCTTGGTAAACTCTTTTTTTATCTAAGATTCCATTTTAATCCTTGGAATTGAATTTTATCCTAATAATCATAACTTAGGCCAAATCAATTAAGCTAATATAGTTTTATATGTAATGCTAATATAGTTTTATATGTAATATATTTCTATACTATTGTTGGCTCTTCTGCTCCATGAGAGCGAGTCGAAGAACATGCTATAAGCTTCATAGTAAAAACAAAACATAGAGATCTATAGAACCAATTTAGCCGTTTTGCTCTACCTCGTCGTCACCCTGGGAGCGGACGTACCCGTGGTCCTGGCGTTGTTTCGGCAGTTCGTTCTTCTTGTCTACGGCTTGCCCTTGCTCCTCTTCGTGTTCGTGGCCTCCCTCTTCCATCTCCTCCCTGCCGCCGGAGGCAACACTCCTAATTAATTGTTGGACTACGCGTGGGATTGAGGCTGGATTTAGCTTTGGAATAAACCGGATCCATGCTCGATCCCCACGTTGAATCATCCAAAACAGGAAAGGATTAGTACAAAAAAATAAAATGTCCTACTTAGTATAGTACTTACATAAGTAGGAGTACAACTTACCAGTTGTGATGCAAAATAAAGAGCCTCCTCAATCTGCAAGAGAGGGGAATGTTGCAGATGCAGATGAGATGCTACAGAGTCCCGTTCAGTAGGCTCCCATCCTCCGGCTTGTGGAACCGACGTGTGAACCTCTCCGGCGAGCCGGCGGCTGACGTCCGAGGCTGCGTTGGGTTCCCAATTTTGCTACTAGGCCTGGCGGAAGAATAGAGCTACCGTACTTGAAGCATGAGTGCAAGAATAGGATACAAATCGACACTCTGTAACGAATTGTTTTCCTAATTGTGCTCTACTTGATGTGTATGTCTCGTGATGTACACCACCACTAGTACTACTTCATTTCTGTTAAGGCCTTGTTTATGTTTAGATCCCGAATTTAGGATGTCAAATTCGGGTGTTCACACACTGTAGCGCATTGTATCAATTTCGTTTGTATTTATGAAATATTGTCCAAATATTTATTAATTAGACTCAAAAGATTTGTCTCACAAAGTACAACAAAACTGTGCAATTAGTTTTTGATTTCATCTATATTTAGACTTTGTCATGCGTATGCTTGAAGTTTGATGTGACGGGGAATCTTCTTTTTACGTAGTGCCAAAGTTGTAAGTTTGGGGTGAACTAAACAAGGCCTAAGTAAAGATTTAAGTCCAGTTTCCAATGTGCTCCAAGAGCTCAATCTTCCCTTTTTTGTCAGAATCTTGCCCCTCAAGAGCTTGCATGCAGCAGCTTTTTAGTTCTAAGAAAACAAGGAGTTGCGATGCCCTTTGCTTAGTGCTTACAGAATGGGCAAGAAGTGCTCTTGCATAGGAGCACCATTTCATCGCATTGTAGGAGCACCATTTCATCGCATTGTCTGAATCGTATTAGAAGAGTGCTCTTGCATTTGCATAGGATGATAAGAGCACCAGCTCTGAATGTACTAGTTGCTAAAGAAGGCTTCCGTATTTCCCTAATAGTTGATATGTGTTTCTTTTTATGTCTTGCTAAGGGCTTGTTCTCCTTATTGAGATTAGTTATAGTCCAACTAAAATTTAATCCTATGCAACTAAGGAACATTGATGACTAAGAAGAAGTAATGATTAGTGTCAGACATAGTTAATTTTACATGATTATAGTTTAATCTAGTGATCAAACTAACTACCACCGTCAAGTGTCAAAAATCTAAAGAGGCTGCAGATCCCTGCGGTTCTTCTTTCGAGGAGTAGTAGTAAAATTTTTTATTCTTTTTTGTGTTCGTTAGAGTGATGCTCCAGTGTGTGTTCAAAGAAGAGAAAAAAATCCTCGTCAAAAAAAGAAAAAAAAAGAAGAGAGAAAAATGGTACTCTTTTGTCACATTACAGCAGTGAAGTGATCTCCTACAGTATCTATACTACAAGCAAGCCAGGGGGATGAAGAGGACGGCTGTCAAACGGTTTGGCCATATCTCCAATAACAATAAGCCCCGCTTCTTATGAGATTTCACACCCCTAAAGCTTTGGCCACTTCCTAGTTTGTCTTCTTATGAGATTTCACACCCCTAAAGATTTGGCCACTTCTGAGATTACAACACAGTGTAACTTCCTTGCGATTCCTTGTGCTTTCGCTTTCTCTCTCCCTCGATCTCGCACAGCTTTCTTTCTCTCTCTTTCTCGATCTCCCAGAGCTTTCCATGTCTCATACTCCGTACTCTACTGAAAACCTATAGAGAATCTACGCTATAGCAGAATCGACACTTTTCAAAAACCCATAGAGAATCTGCACATTTCCACTATGAATCGACACTTTTCAGTTATCCTGAACCTTGGTGCTTCGGTTCCTTTATAAAATGCGGACTTGCTCGCTGCACCGGGAGCACTCGCACTCGCCGGTAGCCGAACTCCAATAAACAATCATCGTTCTGCTTTCTTCAAGCGAAAAAAAAACAGAGGAACCACCAGAAAGCAGCTCACATCACAGCTGAGCGCTGTCCCCTCCCTTCCGGCAGCATCAAAACCATGGCAGCCGAGCTCCCGGAGGCGGGCATGACGGCCCTTTGCGTCGCCGTCGGCAAAGCCATGGCGGTCGAGCTCCCGGAGGCGGGCATGGTGGCCATTTGCGCTGCCATCGGCAAAACCATGGCGGCCGTGCTCCCGGAGGCGGCCATGGTGGCCCTTCTCGTCGGCGTCGCCATCGGCTGCGCCGTGATCCTCATGCCGCTCCTTAGTTTCCTTGTGAGAGCCCCCGCCCGCGGTCCTGTGCTCGTGGCCGTCCTCTTCATCACCCTCGCCCTTCCGATGGCCTACCTCTCGTTTGTCATTCTGCTCTACACCCCCGTCACCGCCGGCGCCGCGGCGGGCGCACCCATTTCCCTGGCGGCGTTTCGGCAGTACGTTCTTCTTGTCTGCGCCCCACTCGTTCTCCTCTTCATGCCCTTCCTGATCTTTCTCGCCGCCGGTGGCTGGTAATTAATGGCTGGATGCTACATGGGATTGGGCCTGATTTAGCTTTGGATAAAGCGAATCCAGGCTCCAAAAGAGGAAAATGTTACTAAACGTCGTACTAGTACTACTACTCTGTAATTGGTAAGCAAATAAAAGTCTCTATTTGCAAGAAAGGGTAATTAATGCAGATGAGGCTACAGCCTTCAGTGGGTCTATCATCCTCCGGCTTGGGGAACTGACGTGCGGGCCACTCCGGCGAGCCGGCGGCGTCCGTGGTTGCGTTGCCGTAGAGTTCCCAGTTTTGCTGCTACTAGGCCTGGAGGAAGAACAGAGCTACCGTACTTGAAGCAGCTACGGTACTTGAAGTATGAGTAACGAATTGTTTTTTTTTTCCTCGAATACGCACGAGACGATGCATATCTTTGTATTAGAAGAGAGAACAAAAAGTCTTTTACAAAATGCCGATTACGGCAAAACAACCAAAAAGAGGTAAAACAGATTTACAGCTAGGTGCAAAACATTCGACATTCTTCGATGGATCCGGACTGCACTCAACGATCAGCTAAAGCGCGCAGACCTGAGGCTCCTGCAAGAATCCATCTGTCGGCCTCCATCTTGATCACCTGAAGCACTTCTTGGACAGAAGTGTTAGATCCGCGCAATGACCGTTTCTTTCTTTCCAGAGCTGCCATGAAACAAGGGCAAACAAGCTGTCCATCCCTTTTTTCTCATTGCCAATGACCGTCGCGCGCAGCCGTCGCCACCATGAGATGATTGATGGCGCTGTAGGTGGCAGTGGGAGGTTCAGGGCCCTCAACACAATACACCACACCTCTCTGGAGAAGGAGCACTGGACAACGATGTGGTCGATGGTCTCATCAGCCTGGTCACAGAGGAAAAAACGAGTGTGAGAAGGTAGCCCAAGTCGTCTGCGACGGTCGGCTGTCCAATGTCGCCGACGAAGAGCTAGCCATAGAAAAATCTTGATCTTCATTGGCGCCCAGGATTTCCACACTAGCTTGTGACCAGCGAACTTCATTGATCCTTGATGCAACATTTCATAAGCTGATTTGGCAGTGTAGACGCCATCAGCTGTCCATCTCCATACTGTCTTGTCAGGTTGGTCCGTGAGTTGAATACCTTGAACCGCATGCCACAAATAAACAAAATCAACGATGGCCTGGGACGACATTCCTCCTGACAGAGTGTCTGTCCATGTTCTTTGATGCAGTCCCTCGCTGACCAGCAGGTGATCGCGCACTGCAGCGGGCACGAGGGAGAAAACACATGGGGCGATGTCTTGCGCGCTCTGGCCATCAATCCATCGATCGGTCCAGAATAGCGTCTTGGATCCATCCCCGACTACCTTCTTGATGGAAGCGTGGAAGAAGGCTTGGACTTCTGGACATGTCTTGATGGGGAGCTGGCTCCACGCACGATCATCATCCGTTTGCTGAAGCCACAGCCATCGAGTTTGTAGTGCATAACCAGTCAACTTGAGATCGGAGATCCCCAGCCCGCCCAAATTGGTAGGACGACAGCAGGCAGGCCAGGACACCATGCATTTCCCTTGAATAGATTGGTCGGAGCCCGCCCAGAAGAACTTCCTGCAAACAGCGTCGATCTCCTTTCTAGCCCAGGCTGGCAGGTTCTCGGCCATCATGGAATAGACCGGGATGGATCTGAGCACCGACTTGATCCACACTAATCTGCCGCTACGTGCCATGAGGGCGCCATGGCAAGGCGGCAATTTCCTGGCGACCTGTTCAACTGACGCTTGCAAGCTTGCCTTCGGTATACGGTGAGTGCTTAGCGGGAGTCCCAAATATTTAATCGGAAATTGCTGGACTTGGCAACCGAGGATTGCCACCATCTCGTCTAGCTTGTGCTCACCGCCATATATGTTGGTGATGGAGCACTTGCTAAGGTTGGTGTGCAGACCCGAGGCTTCTCCGAAGATGGATAAGATTTGTTTAACAGCTCTTGCTTCTTGTGCTGACGGTCGAATGAATAATATGATATCATCTGCATAGAAGCTGCACTGAAATTTTACCTCTGGTGGTCTCATTCTCCGAAGCACACCGTCGGTTGCTGCTTTCAGAAACATGCGATGCAACACATCCATGGCGAGGATGAATAGCATTGGTGACAGTGAATCGCCTTGCCGGACCCCTCGCATGCCCCTGTTGGCCATTCAGCAAGATCCTGGAGCTAGCTGTACTTAGGAGGGATTCAATCCAAGAGCACCATCGCTAGTACTATTGTTCTGCTACTTGTGCTCGTGATGTACACCACCACTAGTGTTAACACCAGAATTTGGTCAGGAATATGACAGGTGGACCCGCAGGGAGCAGAGAGAGCAATTCGGCAAATGCATATGTGGTCGGCTAATTCCCATGTGTTCGGCAAATGATCAAGCGGTCGGCTATGACGGCTTCGTTCGAAGGCGAAAGAAGGAGAGAGGGAGCTGACCAGAAAGGGAAGGGGTCGTAATAGTTAAGGACTCCGATTATGGTTACAGTTGGCATATTTGTATCTTTCCAATTTTGTTTAGATAGTTCGTAAACACTTAGGACTCATGTTTTGTCCAGGGTATAAATATAAGCCCTCGACCATTGTAATAAGAGTTCACAACCAATTCAATACAACCGGCTATGCGTTCTTCTCGCCGGTCGGTCCGATATTACTGACGAAGAAGAAATGCAGAGGGTAGTTCAAGTCATCTACAAAGCTGTGGGAGATACCATGTTGAATCATAACACGGCTTTTTTGGGCACCTTCCGCAAAATCATGGTTGATACTTTTGGTCCAGCAGTTGACAAGCGCTTTGAAGAAAAATTTGGGGAGCTTGGTGGACCAGTGTTCTTTAACACTCAGCAATCTTCAAGGAAGTCAACTGGAGGAGGAGAGATGATCGGCACTAGCAAGGATGGGGCCGTTTATGATGAAAAAGAAAAGCCTCCCATGACCGAGCAGCAAACTCATGGTCAAGTAACTTTTGGTGCAACAACGGATATACCCGCATCCGCTTACAAGATCTCCCCAAAGTGGCAAATAGATTGCGAAGAGTATCTATGGAGATGGGTACAGTGAATTTACGACATGTGCTCGAGTGCTTTGCCGAATCCGGGATACGGGAGTGCATCGAGTACCTTCTAGGAGACGGGAGCGCAAGATGCAAATGATGTCCTCCTAAGCGTAATGGCGATATGATGCGGAATCAATTCGGCCGAAAACCAAAGCATCGACATATGCATACAAATCTCCTTTCCCCGAGTGGTACAATAGGGTAGCTCTTCCACCAAGAGTTAAGCCACCAACGGATTTGACCAAGTTCTCTCGGTCGGGATGACACCCGTACCATTGAGCATATCGGAGATATCGATGCAACTTGGAGAAGTCACACGATGAAGCTTGGAGGATTAGGTATTTTCCTATGTCTCGACGGGGCCGGCTTTCACATGGTTTGCATCGCAGTTGGCTAATTCCATTGGTACATGGGCGAATGGAGCAAAAGTTCCATGCATACTTTTATACGGAACCAATGAGAAGAAGATGGTTGATCTTTGGGCTATGAGGATGAAGACTACGAGACACCAATGGAGTATCTTCGTAGATTCGGAAGCGAAGAACATGTGCTATTCTCGACTATTCCCGATGATCAACTCGCACAATTGGTCATTGCGGGCATGCTTGCCACATATCGAGACAAGCTATTTGGCATGGAGTTTGAAGACCTTGGACAACTTGCACAAAAATTGACAAGAATGAGCAATCAAGCCCAAGGGTTCGAAGAGATGCTCGTTTTCGGAAGAACAAGTGCAACTATTGACATGTATCGGGATTTCTAGAAGAAGCATCGAATATGAAGATGAAGATGAAGTAGCTGCTGCGAGAGTTGAACTTGGGCAAAAGAGCCTACTTTGGTCGGTCATCGATGGGTGAAGCGGAAAAAGGGATCTTATGATTTTGATGTCGGTAAGGCGATAAGCTCTTTTTGTATCGATTCAAGAAGGACGCATCAAGCCGCGAAGGACATCCTATCTTTACTGAAGGGGTAAAGGATAAGAAGTACTGTGGGTTTCATGATACAGTTCTCATCATATCAATGATTACCGAGTGTTCGAGTAAAGATTCGAAAGCTATTCAAGATGGACACTTGAGATTTGATGGCAAGATGAAAGTAGACAAAAACCCGTTCCTCGAACATGGTCTCTTTCTCTATAGGCATGGTTGATGCCGTGAATCCAAGGAAAAAGGAAAGATGAAGGTTCGACCTCGAAAGAGCCAAGGAGAGTGGTGCTTGTTGACCCGATCGGCAAGTTACCAAGGAAGAAGTGCAACAAGTGCGGTTCGAAATAGCCGAACGAGAAAGGGTCAAACTTCGGATGCGGCTAAGGGAAATTGCCGAATACACGGCCGAGCCAAAGCGCGAGTTACAAGACAACACTTGTTGAATAAGTGGCGAGGGAAAAGAAGATGGAGTATGATGAGGAGCAAGCGGTACATTGAAGAGGAACGCAGATTCATGGCGGGCGTCGAAGATATGAGGCGAAGTGCGCCGAAGAGAACAGGGAAGAGCACATGAGGGAGCAAGAGCGAGTCACATTGGAACTGTTCCTTCTTCGACACTTGTTGGAATGAAGGCTTGAAGTTGCCTTCTAAAAACAATTTCCCGAATGCGTGATCAATATTCGTAGTATAGGCAATCTCGAGTCAACCGTCCCGTCCATGATAGACTTGGAATAAGGATTCCCGAGGACGATCGGCGCATAAAAATGAATAATTTTGATGGACATCGGAGGAAAAGATTTGCGAGATCAAGCTTGGGCTCATAGCAATGTTCATAATGCGGAGGAAAGTTCATACGGGTGGCAAAGAGGACAATGGTGCCCTCCCGGTCTGCGGAAAAGCCGGAAGAGAAGAGTTCGGCGTTTGAGGAATCAAGAGCTGAAGCGGAATTAGCCGAAAAGAAACCAAGTGTGGCGTCCTAAGAAAAAGGATGATGGACGGGGTCCTTCGGTGATACTAACATGGTGTTCTTTATCCCATTGGAGTTTAGAGCTCCCGAAGATCAAGAAGTTCGGGATGAAGTATACTCGGACTTTGATGAAACCGAATGCCGAGACCCGATGGCTCAACCGGTGTTGACTCGGCAAGCAATCTTTGACAAGCCGCTTAAAAACCGTCATCGAAACCATTATACCCGAAGGGATATGTCAATGGCAAACCTTTAACCAAGATGCTCGTTGATGGAGGGGCTGCTATCAATATTATGCCCTATGCTACTTTCGAAAGCTTGGTATGACAAGTGAGGATTTGTTGCGGTGACATGATCCTTAGAGATTTTGCGGCAATGCTTCGATACTCGTGGAGCAAGACATGTGGAACCGATGATTGGATCCAAGACTTTGATCACTACTTTCTTTGTCATTGATGGCAAGGGGGCATATAGCATGCTTCGGGAAGAGATTGGATCCATGCTAATTGCCGTGTACCCTCAACTATGCATCGATTCTTATCCAAAGGATAGGAGATGATGTAGAAGTTGTTCAAGCCGATGATTCGGTGATTGTTGCCACTTCCGAGCCTACTTATTGGGAGTATGATGGACAAGACTGCCTTTCGGGTAAGAAATGGAAAGAAGGTCCCGTCAATGTGTTCGACAGAGATCAACGGCCGATCCAAGCGTCGGCTCGACAACTTTTAATGGGCAATCCAATCGATGGCAACAAAGGCAACCGGGTCGTGGTTTCATGTCGGCCGACAAGTTAGAAGAAATCGATGTTAGTGATAGCACAAAGTCAAGGCCGATGTATATCAGTGCAAATTTAGACCCAGAATATAAGTTGAAATTAGTAGAGTTGCTAAAAGAGTTTAAAGATTGTTTTGCTTGGGATTACACAGAGATGCCTGGTTTGGATCGATCAATTGTTGAGCATAAGTTGCCTATAAAACCTGGGTTTCGTCCCTTCAAACAACCTCCACGAAAAATTTATAAAGGGAGGTATTGGCCGACGTAAAGAAAGAAGTTGAAAGACCGATTGAAGCAAATTTTATTCGGCCATGCGGGTATGCGATTGGATTTCAAACATAGTACTGTCTACAAGAAAAATGGAAAGATGAGAGTATGCATAGATTTCAGAGATCTCAACAAAGCTACTCCCATGGATGGTTACCCAATGCCGCTTGCTGATTTACTAGTGGATGCGAGCGGGGTATGAAGTTATTAGTTTTATGGATGGCAATGCGGCTATAATCGATTTTTATGGCGGTCGAAGATATTGCAAAGACGCATTCGGATGTCCCTTACATTGGGTTATTTGAGTGGATAGTAATGACATTTGGATTGAAGAATGCTTGGTGCAACTTATCGTAGAGCCATGAATTATATCTTTCATGAGTTGATCGGCAAAATTGTGGAAATTTACATTGATGATGTGGTAGTCAAATCCAGAAACCATGAAGAACATTTAGCCGATTTAAGGAAGACTTTGGAGTGCACAAGGAACCATGGTTTAAAGATGAATCCAAATAAGTGTGCTTTTGGAGTCTCGGCTGGTAAGTTCTTGGGGTTCTTGATCCACAAAGGAGGGATAGAAGTTGGGAAAAAGAGCATGGAAGCAATAGACAAAATTGTGCCCCCAACTAACCTTACAGAGTTGCGATCGTTCTTTGGGCAAGATCAATTTCGTGAGAAGATTCATATCCAATTTATCGAAAGAGTATTACCTTTCTCTCCATTGTTGAAGCTCAAGAAGGATCGAAATTTATGCAGGGTGACATACAAAAAAAGGCTTTTGATGAGATCAAGCAATATATGAAGGCACCACCGGTGTTGGTACCTCCACAACTTGAGAAGCCTTTCAAAGCGTATGTGGCGGCCGATAGCCTAACAATAGGATCGGCCCTTATGCAAGAGTTTGATGGAAAAGAGAGGGTAATAGCTTACCTTAGCCGAAAACTAGATCCCGAAACAAAGTATTCGGCTATAGAAAAACTCGTTTGTGTGTTTATTACTCATGCACCAAATTTCGGCACTATTTGTTAAATGCCGAATGTGTGGTAATATCTAGTTTTGATGTAATTAAACACATGTTGTCAATGCCGATTTTAAATGGAAGAATCGGCAAATGGGTATTAGCACCGTCGAATTTAATTTAAAGTATGAGTCGGCAAAAGCGGTGAAAGGACAGTAATTGCCGATTTTATTACTCAACATC
This sequence comes from Themeda triandra, assembly GCA_018135685.1. Taxonomy (NCBI): domain Eukaryota; kingdom Viridiplantae; phylum Streptophyta; class Magnoliopsida; order Poales; family Poaceae; genus Themeda; species Themeda triandra. The sequence continues at coordinate 39,370 of JAENPR010001769.1, read as the reverse complement.
GTGATTTATCTCGTTGATATGGTGAACATTGCCCCATGGGCATTATTTTTTGATGGATCATCATGTGACAAAGGTGGTGGTGCTGGTATTCTTTTGATATCCCCACGAGGAAAGACATTTGAGTTTGCTTTTTCAATTGAATATCCCGTCACTAACAATCAAGCGAGTATGAGGCTTTGCTTAGAGGGCTTCGGCTGTTAATAGAAGTGAAAGCCATTGCTATCGAAATATTTGGTGATTCTGAATTGGTGATCAATCGGTTGACAGGACAATATGAATGCAAAAATGATGTACCGCAAGGGTACCATGAACAAGTGTAGGGAACTTCGAAAAGCTTTTCAAAGTTACTTTGCATCATATACCCGAGAGAGCACAATGGAGAAGCAAATAAATTAGCTCAAGCAGCCTCTGGATATCGGGAAAATCATGAGATTTTTGCAATAGAACAAAGTGCCTTCAATTGTGAACAAATAGACAATGACTGGAGAAGCGTTATTGTCAGTTATCTGAAAGATCCATCTCAGAAGGTTTCCCGAAAGCTCAGGTATAAAGCTCTCAAGTTTGTGCTTCTTGATAGCCAATTATATTACAAGTCTATAGATGGAGTATTACTCAAGTGCTTGAGTCAAGAGGAGGCTAAGAAGGTTATGTTTGAAGTACATGAAGGAGTTTGTGGTGCGCATCGAGTCGGCTTACCGAATGAAGTGGATAATCGAAGGACGGGGTACTTCGGCCGACTATGTTGGAGGATTGCTTTGAATATTACAAAGGATGTCGAGAATGTCGGGTATTTGGTAATGTTCAAAGAGCACTGCATCCGCTTCCGAATCCAATAATCAAACCATGGCCGTTCGGAGGATGGGGTATAGATTTAATTGGACAGATCAATCCTCCATCTAGCAAAGGACACAAATTTGTGTTGCCGGCAACAGATTATTTCACCAAGTGGGTTGAAGCTATCCCTTTGAAAATAGTCACATCGAAAAATATGGTCGTTTTGTCAAGGAGCATATAATTCATAGGTTTGGGATCCCACAAACCATTACAACCGATCGGGGAACTCGGTTCACTTCTTCGAGTTTTGTGACTTTGCCGAAAGCATGGGGATAAGGTTATATAATTCTTCTCCTTATTATGCACAAGCCAATGGCCAAGCGAGGCGTCAAATAAGATCATGATCAAGATTATCCGAGAAGAAGATCGATGAGAAGCCAAGGAGATGGCACTTGGTCCTTAATGAAGCATTGTGGGCTTACCGAATGGCTTGCCATGGATCCACACAAGCATCTCCATATGAGTTGGTTTATGGACATAATGTTTGTAATGCCTTGGGAGTTGCAATCGGGATCAAGGAGAGTTGAGTTGCAAAAGGACTCGATAGATAAAGATTATAAGGATTTGATGATGGATGAATTGGAAGATTTGCATTTGATTCGTCTTAAAGCTTTGGAGAACATCGAGAAGAATAAAATGCGTGTTGCCAAGTACTACAACAAGAAAGTTAAAGTTAAGCAATTTGCAGAAGGAGAATTGGTTTGGAAAACAATATTGCCAATTGCCACAAAGGACAAGACATTTGGCAAATGGTCACCAAATTGGGAAGGACCTTTTCGGGTTGTCAGTTGTGCGCCTGGTAATGCGTATATATTGAAAACGCTATTTGGAGAAGAACTTACTAGAGCCATCAATGGCAGATACCTTAAGAAGTTTTATCCAAGTGTCGAAGTTGGATCTTAATTGTGACTATGACGTAAACGTGGTATAGTCGATTGAATAAAAATCGCCTTCAGAACAAAAGGAATAAAATGTTGAAGAAGTATGGTACATTCGAGCATAATATTTACATATGTCATCATACAAGCCGAGGTTTATACACTCAAATAAGAGTTAATGACATTCGGGCGTCGAGTCTTGATTTTGTTGACCTCGTCAAGGGCTCTCTTGTCTTCAACTTCGAATTTTGGATCTGCGACAGCAACTGCTCTTGATTTGCTTGGTCTCTCGACAAGAGAGCTTATTTTGGACTTAGCCGAATCAAGAGGTGGCGAGTAGCAAGTTTGGCCTCATGAGATTGAATGTTGGCATCCAATTGAGCCAACCGAGCCGCGCTTGATCTTCTCAACTCTCATGCTCGCAGCAATCCGGCTCCAAGGTATTCCAAGACTGTTTGGTCGACTTGAATTCGCAGTAGAGCTCCTTAACTTGTCAGTTCTCACGGTTGCCTTGTCGGTTTCCAAAACAGCCTTGTCGATGTATTTTTGTATGCTCTCTTGACGACAAACAAAGTGGTCATCAAGATGGGACAAGGTGTTTATGGCATCCTTAAGATCGAAGGGAGCTCTTGGCCAATTGGCTCGCTATTTCCCTTATCTTGTCGATTCTCGAGTCAAGTCAACAATGTCCTTCTCTAAGAATGAGATTATGTCCTTCAATTTAGCCCGACTCTCGATGATAATTGCGATTAGAGGAGACTTCATCATCATCGGCAAATTCTTCAAAAATGAGGGAAAAACTGCTGTTGAAGAGCAAGGTGCCATGATGTAAGAAAATTTATTAGCCGAATGACTTAATTCAAATAGGGGATGACCGAGAAAGATCAAGATAATACCTCTTCGGCAAAAACCCGATCAATAGCCTCCCGAGTAGCATCAAGACTTTGAGTGATCGATACGATTCTTCTTCATGGATAGCAAAGGTGTCATGACTTGTTGATATATCTTGAATTGCCGAAGGAGTTGAATCCGCACGTCTTGAAGAAGAATTTTTTCTCATTGCTTCTCCCGGTGATGAAGAGGAATGTCTCGTTTCCATTTCTATTTGTTCATCAACCCGATGAGAAGGAATTTCTTCGCCGCTTCTCCTTGTTCACCCGTTTGGTCATCTCGCCCGATGCATACCAAGACCGCTAGTAGGCTCATTGGCGTTTGCTTGACCAAGTAGAGGCTCCAGGAGAGTTTTCCAAGATCACTACCCCGCCAGACTTTGAGGGTTGGCCCGTGCACTGTTGAAAGAAAGTGATAAATGCAAATACATTTGCGAGATGGAAAATAAGGGATCAAAAGCATTCGTACACGAGGGAGTGGCTTAGCTTTCTTTGATCTTGTTTTCTTGGGAATGGCGTGTCCTTGATGGGGGAGGAAGGAGTTTTTCTTTTAAGGTCCTTCGGAGCACCGTGTCATCGGCGGAGTGTTTTGTTAAAAATCGCTAAACTTGGAGCATCATGCCCCGAGAGCAGCATTAGGGCCGGGTTGCCGGTATTGAACCTCAAGGACTTGGAGGAGCATTGTCCTGTTCAAAAAGATGTTTAGAAACAGAGCGAGACATGAAATGAAAGGTAGCTATAAGAGTGTACCTCATCATCAGAAGTGAATGAAGGCATTAAAACTTGGCATAGAGGATGGACTTGTGCTCTAAAAATGTGAGAATGCCATTCTTGCCACCAAAGAGTGAATGAGGGATGAGCAGCTTCAATTATCACCGGGGATTAGGTTCATATACCGGAAGCTTACATCCAAGATTGAAGACTTTGTTGGCCTCGGTAATATTCAGCAATGACTCCTGGGTCCGATGATGCTTGAAAAATATGGCCTTGGGGGCAATTGACCAAGTCCAAGCTGCCCGGCAACCATGTTTGGGTTGTAAAATTCATAAGTTGAACTTATCGGCCGGCCGTGATGAAATTCTCTGGGTAGAGCACGGGGCCTCGATGAAAGAATTAAAAATATCCCCAGGGATCATCATCTATGCAGCCCGGCTCATAGCTAAATCTACGGGGAGAGTTAAATTTTCATTCTCTCGTAGGGAAACCGGTTACGTGGTTGAATCCCTTATAGAAGATCTTAAAAAGGTGGCCAAGGTCTAGATCAATGACAATGGAAGATGCAGCTTCCCCATATGTCCGATGGATTTATATCTCTGGGATCCTCGCCTTCAAGATAGTTGATTGGAGGAAAATTCGGGTTATGGAGGTCAACCGAAACTATCTCGATGCATATACAATTGCAGCCACATTTGAACAAGCCACCACGGGCCATTGACACAGGAAATTTCACCCTGACCACGCATTTGGACAGTAATCTGGTGCATTATGTGGTAAACTGCTCCCAAAAGATATTTTCCCAAAGGAATCAGCTTGCCTGCAGCTAGTTCTTCAGCCATCACTATGTGATTCAGAGTGGGCTCATTGGACTTGCCACAGAAAATGAACCTGCACAGCCACATGTTCATGAAAGCTCTATACTCTTTGTCAGATACAGTGCCAGTTGAAGCATAGGTCTGAATGTACTTGGCCCAACCTCCTCCTGGTTTGACTGACCTCTGGGTACTGGTACCTTTGAACTTGAAAGGATATGTTGGCTTGGTAATATTCAAACCGGTCATCATGAAAATGTCTGAGAGAGTAATTGACATTGGGCCATGACCAAAGATAAATGCGTTGATAGCATCAGACCAGAAGTGAGAGGCGGCTATCAGAAGAGAGTCATTTCTTGGCATTTCGGCTAAGGAAAGTTCCAAGCAGTGTTGAATATCTTGTGATTCCCAGAAATCACTATTTCTAGACTGCATCCTACAATACCAATCGCGCCATCCTGAGATTGAAGGGAGAGGCCATGTTTTGAAGGTATTCGGCCATCTGTTTGGGGGAGCAATCCTAGATTTGAAAAGGATCCTCAGGGTTTCTTTTTCAATAAATTCCCTCGGATTGGAGTCTCCCCGCGGACCAAGAAAAAATGATCCAGACACGCAAGATTGGAGATCAAGATCTCATTCTTCATTTCCTTTAGAAGAAATTGAAGCGAATGGATCAAAAGGTGCATCTCGGGAGCGATTCAAGAAAGTTGCCGAATAGGTAAAGCAAGTAGGGTTACCTCCAAGAGCTCCTCTTGAGTTCTGTCGCCATGATGGAGCTGATTGAAGATTCTGTCGCCATTAAGCAGTAAGCTCGATCTCAGGTGGCGGCTGCGGTGGCAGTACTGACCTAGGAGAAAGGCGCTTATGGTCAATTTCGAAATAAAAACCTTTTATCTCAAAATTGAGGGCATGTGTTAACACCGAGAATTTGGTCGGGAATATGACGGGTGGACCCGCAGGGGAGCGGAGAGAGCAATTCGGCAAATGCATATGCGGTCGGCTAATTCCCATGTGTTCGGCAAATGATCAAGCGGTCGGCTATGACGGCTTCGTTCGAAGGCGAAAGAAGGAGAGAGGAGCGACCGGAAAGGGAAGGGGTCGTAATAGTTAAGGACTCCGATTATGGTTAGAGTTGGCATATTTGTATCTTTCCAATTTTGTTTAGATAGTTCGTAAACACTTAGGACTCATGTTTTGTCCGGTATAAATATAAGCCCTCGACCATTGTAATAAGAGTTCACAACCAATTCAATACAACCGGCTACGCGCCACCCTTCGAGTCCTTTAGTCGTGTCGTCGAGTTCTTCGAGAGGGCCAATCGATCCGTCGACCTCCGTAAGTCCCGCAACCTTGCTATCATGTCTAGTATCGTGCGGCGGATTTAGATTATGATGCAAGTAGTCTCATCCGTTTTGCTTAGTATCTGCGGCGGATTTAAGCTTAATGATGGGAAGTTTTTGCTTGTGCCTTGTATCGTGCGGCGGATTAAGACATGAGTAAAGATAGTTATCGGCTCTCTTAGATTTGGCAAGATCTAATAGATTCATTAAGTTATCACGTGTTGCATATTTTATTTAATGTTTATTTATTTGCAACACTCTTTTGCCCAATCTAGATTGATGCTCTTTTTCGGCTTTTTGGTCATAATCTCATGTTTATTCGATATCAAGTAGATCAAGTTCATATAGCCGAATTAGATCGATCTAGATTGTCACGTGTTGGGTTCATTCACGTTAGATGTAGATAAGCCTTGACAGACCGGTACCGTGCGGCGGATGCAGTCTTTGGGTTACTCTAGAGCTAGTCATCCGGTGGACTAGAGATCGGTTTAATCTGATAGGTTTCTTTTACATGTTACTTGTTTGTTCCTTCTTCATGGACCCCGATTCGGCAATCTTGCCGATACGGTTATACTCACACATGTAGCGAGTATTTATAGATCTGTTAGATAATTACGTGCTTTTAGCTCTTTATTGTTAGATTGTATTATGCGGTGGATTGGTCTAGTAGTAAGGAGTGGCGTAAATTCATAGTGAGTGGTATCATGCGGTGGATTAGCTTGCTTGGGTTTTATGCTCGACGGGTTTATGAAGGCTAGACGTGCGGCAGACTAGTTGGAATAGCCTATGCATGTGTTATTTAGTAGATTTACATTTATAAGTTACTTATCTTCAGTTACTAGTGCTTGATGATGCTTTAAACCCGAGATATAGTTTGATATGCTTTAATAATTTAATCTTGTTCAAACATGTCTTCATTTACCGTATTCGGCAAGTTCATTCTGTTTACATCAGTCATATCATATTAGCCGAATGAATTGCAAACTTGTTGGCAGATAGCTTCTATAGCTATGTGTCGTCGTAAGTGGCTTCGGGGCCGTAAAGATGGAACTATGCCTGGTCTCACCCAGCACGTTCCGTTATGATCTTACCGTTTTATCCCTTGTCGACTTTCGGGTCAAATCGACCGGCACGCTTCCGGATTCGTACGCCGGGCACCCGATTGAAGCTAGGCTTTCCGGCTTGCTGTGTGTGAGACACGGTGCGCCACATTTTGTGTCAACAACTAGTACTATTACATTTCTATTAAACATGAAGTCCAGTTTCCAATGTGCTCAAGAGCTCAATCTTCCCCCTTTCTTTTTTTGTCGAGTGTCTGAATCCGGACCTTCAGCTTGCATCAGCTTTTAACTTTGAACAAAAAAAGGAGTATGAGAATGGGCAAGAAGTGCTCTTGCACAGGAGCAGCATTTCATCGCATTGTCTGAACAGTATGAGAAGAGTGATTTTTTTTTCCCAAAACAATGAGAAGAGTGATGTGGTTTATGATACCAGAAGTAAATGTACTAGTAGTTGCTAAATAAGACTTCCACATTCCCTAACAGCTGATGTGTGTTTCCTAATCTATTTGTTGCTAAAGGCTTGCTTTGATTGTTGAGATTTGTTAGTCCAACTAAGATTTAATTCCACGGTATTAAGGTACATTGATGACTGAGAAGAAGTAACGATTAGTGTCGGACATAACTTTTACTAGATGATTAAAGTTTAATCTAGTGATCAAAACTGACTACTACCACAGTCATGCTCAAAGAAGAGAGAAAAATGTTACTGCCTTTGTTCGAGTGTACCAGGCGCGATGTAAACGTTGAGATACCCATCCCGCGATGTAAACGTTCAGATACCCATCCAACTTTCTTGCGCCTGATGACTTGATGAGTGATGCCTCGTCCTTTCATTGGCTCTCTCCATGCATATGCATGCTTCGTACTATTTTATTGACCACAGCTCATACGGCTTGCATAATTAGTTCGATACATTGAAAAAGACTTAGAATGGCATTGTGCAGTAGCACATACTAGTATCAGATCACGCGTCATTTTTTTTAATGTGCGTCCAGATTACTGTACATCCAGATTCTAATGTGCTCAATAGCTCAATCTTCCCTTTTGTCATCCAGATTCTAATGTGCTCAATAGCTCAATCTTCCCTTTTGTCAGTGTCTGAATCCGGCACCTCAAGAGCTTGCAGCAAGCTTTTAACTTCCAAGTAAAAAGGAGTTGGATGTTTTCTTGCATAGTTCTTACAGAAGGGGCAAGAAGTGCTCTTGCATATGTATGATATGTAAGTGCTCTTGCATATGTATTGAGCAGCACATTGAGGAGTGATTCTGATTCCTTTTTGTGCACGAACACGTGGTGGCACTTTGGTCTCGCTTTCCATTTCGTCCCTGTACATGCAATGCAAAAGGAAATGCAAAGTCCCTTCCCTCCCGGCCTCCCATCTCTCTCTCTTTTCCCTTCAGTTTCAAGATCTAGCAGGTCCAAAGTGTGGCCAGTAGGACATCTCTCTCTCTCTCTCTCTCTCTCTCCTTTTCTTTTCCATTCTGCCTTTCAAGCTCTGCTACTCGGGAGAGCAACAAAAGTAACAGAACACCGCTTCAACCACAGCTTTCCTCTTGCATTACCCTCTCCTTCTCCGCATTACCCTCTCCCTCTCGCTCCCTCTGTCTTTCTCGCTCTCCCAGACTTCTCTCTCCATCACTCTCCTCTCCTCGGCAGCAATGCATGCATATACAGAGTACTCTACAGGGCGGATCCACAGCTGTCTCTTTGTCTCGTCTTGCCTGTCTCATTCTATCCAAATTCTCTCTCTATCTCCCTCCCAGATTTCTCTCTCTGATTTCTCTCTCTGCTGCTCTCCCTATTTTCTGTCTCTCTCATCTCTCACAAATTTCTCTCCTGCTGCTCATTGAGACTACACTGATCGTTTTCCAGACGACCAGACTTTCTCATGTCCATCACATACAGTAGGAGTTCCCAACATCCATCACATAGCAGTAGATCCAATCCAGAGCATCCATTACATACAGTAGGAGTTCCCAACATCCATCACTATCCATCACATAGCAGTAGATCCAATCCAGAGCATCCATTACATACAGTAGGAGTTCCCAAAATCCATCACATAGCAGTTGAAATTACATACAGTAGGAGTTCCCAACATCCATCACTATCCATCACATAGCAGTAGATCCAATCCAGAGCATCCATTACATACAGTAGGAGTTCCCAACATCCATCACATAGCAGTTGAAATTTCCTGGACCTTGCACCAAATGTTGCTTCTCTTTCTGATCTCGTCCTTGGATTGTTTTTATTTCTGTTCGACAGCTTCGGTTCCTTTATAAAACGCGAACCTGCACCGGCAAGAGCTAGAGCACACTTGCCCATCAGCGCCCGCTCTCCTCCAAAAAAAACAGAGGCACCACCAAAAGAAACCAGCTCACTGCTCACATCACAGCTGTGGGAGTGCTGTCTCCTACCTTCCGGCAGCGGCAAAACAATGGCGGCCGAGCTCCCGGAGGCGGGCATGGTGGCCCTTTGCGTCGCCATCGGCAATGCCATTGCGCTCGAACTCCCGGAGCCGGGCATGGTGGCCCTCTGCGCGGGCATCGGCAAAGCTTTGGCGGCCGAGCTCCCGGAGGCGGGCACGGTGGCCCTTTGCATCGCCATCATCGCCGTCGGCTGCCGCGAGATCCTCAAGCTGCTCCTCCACTTCCTGGAGGGATCCCCCGCCCGCGGCCCCGCGCTCGACGCGGCCGTCATCTTCGTCGTCTACAATGTCGTGATGGCATTCGTCTCCGTCGCCGTTCTGCTCTACCTCGTCGTCACCCTAGCAGCGGACGTACCCCTGGTCCTGGCGGTGTTTCGGCAGTTTGTTCTTTTTGTCTACGCCTTGCCCTTGCTCCTCTTCGTGTTCGTGGCCTCAATCTTGCATCTTGTCCGCGCCACCGGCGGCAATGCTACTAAGGCCTTGTTTAGATCCCAAAATTCTCTCCCAAATTCCACTATGCAAAAAGAAGATTCCCATCACATCAAAATGTCGGCACATGCATGGAGTCTAAATGTAGATGAAATCAAAAACTAATTACACAGTTTAGGACTACTTTGCGAGACGAACGTTTTGAGCCTAATTAATCAATGTTTGGACAATTTTTACCAAATACAAACGAAATGCTACAGTACGCTACGGTACCAGAATGCCAAATTTGGCATCCCCAAATTGGGGATCTAAACAAGGCCTAATTGATTGTTGGACGACGTGTGGGATTGGGGCTGGATTTAGCTTTGGAATAAACCGGATCCATGCTCGATCCCCACCACGTCGAATCATCCAAAACAGGAAAATATTAGTACAAAATGTCGTGCTAGTAGTACTAATTAGTATAGTACCTGCGCAGGAGTACAACTTACCAGTTGCGATGCAAAATAAAGAGCCATGCCTCCTCGATCTGCGAGAGGAATGTTGCAGATGCAGATGAGATGCTACAGAGTCCCGTTCAGTAGGCTCCCATCCTCCGGCTTGTGGAACCGACATGTAAACCTCTCCGGCGAGCCGGCGGCTGTCGTCCGAGGCTGCGTTGGGTTCCCAATTTTGCTACTAGGCCTAGAGGAAGAACAGAGCAACCGTACTTGAAGCATGAGTGCAAGAATAGGATACAAATCGACACGCTGTAACGAATACGAATTGTTTTCCTTTATTCTTGTACTACTTGTGCTCAAAATGTAACCACCACCACTAGTACTATTACATTTCTGTTAAAGATCAAGTTCAGTTTCTAATGTGCTCAAGAGCTAAGATTAAGTCCAGTTTCCAATGTGCTCAAGAGCTAAATCTTCCCTTTTCTGTCAGTGTGTGAATCTGGCCCCTCAAGAGCTTGCATGCAGCACCTTTTAAGTTTCAAGAAAACAAGAAGGTGGGATGTCCTTTTCTTGTGAAACAATGAGAAGAGTAATTATGATACCAGCAGTGAATGTACCAGCATTGTCTGAATAATATAAGAAAGCTTTCATATTATTCCCTAATAGCTGATGTGTGTTTCTTTTTATGTCTTGCTAAGAGCAACTTCAACAGTTTAGCAAATTGCACTTGGCAAATCTCTATTTTTGCCAAGTCTAAACCCCAAATGCCAAGTGAAAAAAAGAGGCCTCTCCAACAGTGAGCTATCTGGAGTTGGCAAATTAAAATTTCGTGGCCCACATGTATGAATTATTTGGGCTGCACCTCTTTCACATCGTCATGTTGTGTTTCTTGGGTCATCGGAATAGCGAGGTCATCGATGCCAACAGCAGCATCTTCATCTCCGCTGCCACCTCCATTGAGAAGAACGTCACTCAGAAATCCTTCGTCCTCCATTTCATCTATAAGCCAACATCATGAATTAGTAAAGGCAGCAGCATCAATCGAGATAAAAATATAAGCTGATGGGCCCTATGAAAATCGATCTGTATCTTCAGCCCTAAACTGCTACAGTCCTATGAATACAAAAGCTGATGAGTTTGGAACAAATATAATCTGCTGCATTTTGTACAGAGATGCCTCCACCGTATGCTAGCAGACATAGTAAAAGCTCTGATGTATCTTCAATCCTAAACTCTGATCGAATACAAAAGCTGATCTATCTTCAATCCTAAACTGATCTGGTCCTATGAACATATCTCAATACAGAAGCAGATCGATAAAAGAAGGATCGAGGGAACAACGACATGGATGCATCTCAAGAACAACAGATGTAGAGCAACATTCATAGCTGAAAAACCGCGATCCAGATGCATAAACCTAAGGTACAGATCGATCTATGCTGATTGCTCGAGATATATCAAGAACAAAAGAAGATTAAATCCTGGTCCTATGAACATGGATGCATCTCAGTACACAACCGGATCGATACAAGAAGGATGGAGGGAAAACAACGACATACCTGTGGTCACGGGCCTCACGGCGACCCTTCTCTCGGTCACGGCGACCCTCTTCCCTGGCGACGGCGACCCGCGGTGTTGAGGACAGGACCGGCGGCGGATAGGGCAAGCGACGGGCGACCACGGGCGAGATATATATCGCGCGTCCTATTTTCGCGCCCGCGGGAAAGGAAGGCCGGGTCCCTTCGCGCGCGCGGGAACAGCGGAGACAGTCCAATTTCGCGAGATGCCAAGCACGGTGGTGCGCGCATATATGCGCCGATTGGGGCATATTTTGCCAAGCGTGAAGATTTGCCAAGTGAAGATGCTAAGTTGTTGGAGGAGCTTTTTTGTGATTTTGTCAAAAATATAGATTTGCCAAGTGAAGATGCCAGACTGTTGGAGTTGCTCTAAGGGCTTGTTCTGATTATTGAGATTAGTTACAGTCCAACTAAAATTAATCCTATGCTATTAAGGTACATTGATGACTGAGAAGAAGTAATGATTAGTGTCAGACATAGTAAATTTTATACATGATTAAAGTTTAATCTAGTGAGGGCAGTCCCAATGGTAGAAACCATACGCGATATCTAAAAAGACTGTGTCAGTTAAAATCATCTATAGAAACTAATTCCCACAATGGCAGAGTCTTCGTGTAATAAATACTGAATTTTTCTCTCTTGGTTATCCCTTCCTCCCATGCCCTCTGCTTCTGTTATCCAAGCGCGTGGACACAGACACGGACGCCGGACGAGCAGCCGCCCGCCGCGGCGTGCGCACGTCCAGTGGAACGAGCACGCAGCCAGCTGACCTGGCGCGCGCAGTGGTGGCAGCGCGTCCGTGCGGATGGGCTTCTGCGGCACCGCGAGGAGGATGGCATCCCACGGCGGCGCCGCCCTGCGAGCTGTGTGGCCATGGCAGGCCGTGCACGCACAAGCCAACAAGCTAGCCAGCAAGCCACGTACGTGTGCAGGACAAGCAAGCAAAGCATGCATGGCGGGCCGGACAGGGCAGCGAGCGGCCGCGCAAGCTCCCCACGGACGGCCATGCGTCCTGCGGCGAATCAGCATGGGCAGCAAAGGCGGACACGGCCAGCGGGGCGGGCCGCTGGTTCCAGCGTCGTGGCGGCGTCACCTCGGGCGGTCGGTCCGCGGCGAATCAGCTGGGGCAGCAAAAGCGTGTTGGAATTTATATGGGCTTGGCCCAATAACAAATCCTGAAATTTCTAGAGAAATCTCAAAGGCCCATTCATTAGAAGCAAGAGAGGGGGGTGTGGAAACTCTTTAAGTACCACCTTCTTGTTGAAGTGGAGGAAGCCATACATAAATATGAGAGTTCTCTTCACTTTCTCAAGTCTAGTGTGGAGAAGAGAAAGGGAAGTCCACACGCGCTCGCCTCACCTCGCCTCGCCGGGCGTGGCGACATACGCGTGAATGGTCCGCCGAAATCTGGCTCCTCGCCTTGCGGGAGCGCGGTCTCTTTTTGCAGTTTTAGTTTTTGGCTTTCTTGGCGGTCAAGTTGCAAGAGTTTTAAACTGTTACGAGTTTAGAGTCCTAAACTGATTTTGCTCGTGGTTGCGACACGAGGTCGGTTGTTCGGGATATATAAGCGGCCTAGCGGCCACGTCAAAACGTATCCAATCAACTAGAGTTTTCGCCTCTTCTCGTTGCGCCACCATAGCTACTCCAAACCCGATTGCTGCGTGCACTAGCGACCGGCGAGCGGGTCTCCGGAACCCTTGTCTTTGCGATCCTGCACCGGGAGAAGGTGAATAAGGTTTTTGGGAAGCGCTGTTCGCGCGACTGCTCCAAATCTTCACGACGGGTCGACGTCCATCGAAGTCAGGCGGCGCTACGTCCAGGCATATACGTCGTCAACTCCAGCAAAGTCTTCCACCGCCGCTCATCGAAGACAGCGATCTCGACAACGCCTTCGACGACTACGATCTCGAGCTCGCCTTCGACGATCTAAATCTTGGGCAGTCTCCGTCTGCATCTTCACCACCAAGTACTTCTACAGAGAGAAGGTATAATCTTATTGGTCTGATCTTGTCGTTCGCAATGATCAATCTATCTAGTGTACGAGTCGTGTTTACACTAGTTGTCCTGTTCAAGTTATGCGATATCGTGATATGCTATGCTAGTATGTATGATCTGTTAATCTGCCATGCTAGTAATCTTGCCATGCTCAATCTAGTTGATAATCTTGTCATGCTATATATTCTGAGTTTAATCTGGAAAGTAATCTGAAATTTGCCTAATTACTTAACAAAGCGGACACGGCGAGCTTCCATCGGGCAGAGGCGGCGAGCGGGGCGGGTCGCCGGCGTCGCCTTCGCGACCGGAGCACGCACAGCGCTAACTGCGGAGACGGCGAAGCTTGGGCGGACAGCGAGCACGCGTGGCGAAGCCTGCGCGACGGACGGCGAGCACGACGCGGTGGATTCAGCAGTAGGCAATCCCATCACCACGTAGAAACGGGTCGCTTCCTCCCAATGGCGATTTTGCCGTTTCTAGTTGCATCGGTGCGAGTGAAGACCTGATTTCTTGAGGAGGAAACGGTTTCTACTAATTTCTTCTCTTTCTTCATTAATTAGGCTATTACATTAAATTTTTTGCTTAGCTGGCAGGTTAATTAATAGGGATAGGGACTGCCCTGATTAAACTGACTACCACACTGTCTAGTGTCAAAAGGGGCTGCAGATCCCCGGAGCCCTCCTTTCTAGGAGTAGAAATCTTTTATTCTTTTTTTGTGTGTGTTTGTTAGTGTGATGCTCCACAGTGTGTGTAGTCTTGTTCAAAGAAGAGAGAAAAATGCTACTCTTTTTTTGTTCTAATGTGTAAGAAATCAGCTATTTTGCGCACTCACAATCACAGGCACAAAAGAACACAGAGATAGGAGGGGAGAGATCTTGTTGTTATTTCATTTCATGCGGTGGTTCATCAACCTCATTACAGCAGTGAAATGTTCTTCTTCTATTTGTAGTACAAGCAAGCCAGGGGGATGAAGAGGACGGGGTCAAACGGTTTGGCCATATGACCAATAACAACACTCCCCCTAGTTTGTCTTCTTATGAGATTTCATACCCCTAAAGATTTGGCCACTTATGAGATTATTACAACACAAGTAATTGCGATTCCTTGTCCTTTCATTGTCTCTTCCCATACATGCTTGCATGCTTCCAATGCATGCATGCACCAACTTGCATGCTTAAATGCATGCATGCATCAACTTGTTACAAACACGTCTAAAAGTACTGAGCACGTCTGCTAAAATGCATGCACACCTCCTACAAACTGGATTTACTCGGAGTAAACTAAGCTGTCGCTTTTCGATAGTGTGCCTCCAAAACAGACAAGATGCATGGCGCACGGTAATCGATCCATGCAAAAGCAATCCTCTTTCTTTTCCCTGCTGCCTTTCCAGTTCTGCAATGCAAAGTGACACACGTGCCTTTCCTGGTCGCGGTCTCTCATCGATTTGACGAAGGTCCGAGCCGAAGACTGGATTGCAGCATCTCGATCTACCGGAGTATGTTCAAAGCAGAGCATGTCGTATGTGCAATGCAAAGCAGAGCATGTCGATCTAGTTTGTGCATGTGCCACTGCCACCGCGCCGCGCAAGACGACAACACCCTGGGAACGAAGATTCACATCGCCCCGTGCTTCGCAAATTGACAACACCCTCACGACAATATCAAGGTGTGCTCCTGTGGTGGAAAGTGGATAACGACTAATGTACGTATTACTTTTTTCCCCCGTTTGCTGAATCACCACGGTTGTTTTCATACAACACATGTACTTAGCTTGGTTTTAATCTGCGGCCACACACAGACAAAATAGGGATTAGGGACGAACAAAAATAAAATAAGATTAGGGATTATCCACTGAGTAAAGATAGAACACCGGCCACACACAGACAAGTGTTGGCTCAGCGTGAAGGATCCACTGAATAAAATAAGATAAGGGATTAGAGATTATCCACTGAGTAAATAAAACATATAACAAAATAAAATAAGATTGAGGACGAACCAAAAGAAAAATACCCGACCATGCAACACCCTGCTCATTACAATAATAATAATAAAAAAAAGACTAGCCACTGGTTCATGCATGCATATGCATGGATCGTCTTACCCCTTGCTTGCCGTCTTACCCCTTGCTTGCAGTCTTTTTTGCGGGCTGTGCAGACGCCTGCCACACAAACGATTGCAAACCGCATCCTCCTTTACAGTTTTTTTTTTTAATTCCTTTGCAGGTTTTATAGTGGCAGAGCCAAACGATTGCAAACCGCATCCTCCTTTGCAGGTTTTATAGTGGCAGAGCCTGCAAAAAACGATTGCAAACCGCATCCTCCTTTGCAGGTTTTATAGTGGCAGAGCCTGCAACAAATAAGCCCACTTCTGCCTGCACATTGAGCTGCAGACATCACCTCTCCATGGCTTCTTTTCACGCTCATAACGTGGCAAGTCCTTTTCTTTTCAGGCCCTATACGCATACTCTGGCTTCTTTTCACGCCCTATAACGCATACTCTGGCAAGTCCTTTTCTTTTTCACTTCACAGCCCCACAAAGATTTTCCATGCATGCCATTTACAACACCAGATCAGAGTGGCTATGCTCTCCATAGAAATAACTGAAAAAGAGAACATCTACTACAATCGTTTCCCTGACTTGCCTTACGTCCATCAGAACATCACATAGAATCCACGGATTGGTGGGGCCTTTGGATTGACACTGAGCTGAAATTTCATGGACCATCCATTAAATGGTGTATCTATTTCTGCTTGTAAGTTTTGGTTTGCGGCCGGTCGGACCGCCGGACCGGTGACCGCTTCAGTACCTATTTAAGCATGCGCCCGGCCCGGCGTCACCTGCACCGGCAAGAACACTCGCATAGTCGCAGTTGGCCAGTAGCCCCAAAGCCCCCAATCATTGTCGCGCCCCCCTCCAAAAAACCATCAGAAAGCAGCTCAAATCACAGCCGAGCGCTGTCCCCTTCCTTCCGGCAACCATGGCGGCCGAGCTCCCAGAGGCGGGCATGGTGGCGGCCGAGCTCCCAGAGTCGGGCATGGTGTGGCCCTCTGCGTCGGCATTGGTTGCGCCGAGATCCTCAAGCCGCTCTTCAGCTTCCTGGAAGGATCCCCTGCCCGCGGCCCTGTGCTCGACGCGGCCGTCCTCTTGGTCATCTTCACCGTCGTGATGGCCTACCTCACCGGCGTCGTTCTGCTCTACCTCATCGTCACCCCTGGGGCGGGCTCGCCCGTGGTTTTAGCGGCGTTTCGGCAGTTCGTTCTTCTTGTCTGCGCCTTGATCATCTTCGTGGCCTACCTCCTCTCCGCAGCCGGTGTCTGGCATGAGTGGAAGTAATTGTTGGATGCTTGGGATTCGGGATGGATTTAGCTTTGGATACAGCGGATCCAACTCCATCCCCACGTCCAAACAGCCAAAAGAGAAAAAGATCACTATTATTAATCCGTACTCTATAGCCTTCCGTGGGTCCATCCTCCGGCTTGGGGAACCGACATGTGGACCACTCCGGCAAGCCGGCGGCGGTCGTCCTTGCGTTGAGTTCCCAATTTTGCAGGTACTAGCCAACAGAGGAGCTAGCGTTCTTGAAGCATTAGTGCAAGTTAAAATAGGACACAAATCGTTGTTTTCCTTTGTTCTTCGACTTGTGCTCAATCTTAGTTGATGTATTATGTCTGTACACTGCCACTAGTACTACTTCATTTCTGTTAAAGATTAACTCCAGTTTGCAATGTGCTTCAAGAGATCAAACTTCCTCTCGTTTTTTGTCACCGTGTGAATCCCCTCAATAGCTTGCAGCAGCTTTTAACTTTCAAGCATGGAAAAAATAGCCGCTATTTTTGCCGCTATAGCCCGAAATAGTTTGAAAAAATTATGCCGCTATTTGCGTTCATGCACAATTTTACCGCTATTTTGCCGCTAAAGTCCATTAATTATGGTTTATAAAACGCTAAACACCTTGGTGTTAGCTCGCTACTTAAACATGGTTTCAAGAAAACAACGAAACATGAAGTTGGATGTTCTTTGCTTACCGAAAGGGCAACAGTTGCATAGTAGTATTGCATCGCATTGCCTGTTTTGATTATTTAGATTATTAGTTATAGTCCATCTAAAATCCAATCGTATGCTATTATGGTACATTGATGACTGAGGCGAAGTTTTTAATCTACTAGTGATTAATCTGACTACTACACTGTCAAGTGTCAAAAGGGACTGCAGATCATGTGTGTGTGTGTGTGTGTTTTGACATTCCAGTGTGTTTGGAGTTGGAGTGATGCTAATGTAGCATTATTAAACGATGCTTATTTTTATTTTCGTTGTGGACCCGATGCATGCTGGCTACGATGCCTTCCTCCCTGCAGCAGAGGTTGTATAATTTCCCTGGCTCTGGAGCAGAGGCTGTATAATTTCCCTGGCTTTATAATTTCCCCGGCTTGTCTGCCACACCGTAGAGGCCTGTAAATTTCCTTGCCTTCTCTGCCACACCGTGAAGTGCCGGGTCTCTAATTTATCTGCCTTCTCTGCCACGGCATGAAGGGCCAGGTCTCTAATTTCTTTGGCACTTGTTGCCGTTTCTGTAATTTATCTGCCTTCGTTGTTGTGAGTCTGAACTGTGACGCCGCCTCGACCAATTGGATTTCTGTAGACAAGACAGCGGCTGTTTATTTATTTCATCAATAACATTGTATTAAATGTTAGTCAGGGTACTTAGAACAAAGACATCCATTAATCATTGGAATGTTAGACAAGACAGTATGCTCACTCTTTATTTCTGTTATTATATTATCTCCCAAAAAGATCCATTACTAGTTCTGTACTACGTAGTACTATATAGCTAGCGGTTGCTAGCTTTTTTTTTTCTTAGGGCGCTAATGCACGCAGGGCACCGTGAGTCCGATCGGTGACCGGTCCTTGCGCCATGACTGGATCCGTCCGTCAAACCTTGATCAATGCTCCAACGCTGACCACCTTGTATGCTCAAACTGTTTTCCAAAGTTTGCATGCAAGCTGCTGTGCCTTTGCCAGAGATTGCCTTGACGCCTTCATCCTCACCATGCATGGTGTCAGGGTTTGAACGAGCCAACAACAGAGCTCGCCACTGTTGATACAGCCGTGGTGCGGCAGAGGGCCTTTTCAGTGGCGACACTGAATGGCATGTGATTCAGACAGTCTGGTGGCGCCGTGGCGGCTGCCGTTACCGCCCGGTGCCAGCCGGTCCTGCTGCAAATGCCCTGGTTGCCCTCCATGTTTCGCCTTTTTGCGCCATGTTTCGCCTTTTTGTGGCCGAACAGGCATCTCTCTCGGCTTCCATTATCGATCCATGCAATGCAAACTCCATCTCTTTCCTTCCTCCCATGTCTTTCTCGAACCCTTTCAGGTGGCCCTCGGGAATGGACGAGCATACTCGAGCTAACGTGCTAGTGCGACGACGAGTCGTGGTCGTGGACGACGGCCATTGTCGGTCGTCGGCGGCACCCGGGCTAGCTGGGCTTGGCAGTTGGCACGGTGTGCGGTCATCATTGACTGCATGAAACGGAGGTGCTTTTTGTAAATTGAGCAACATATACAGACGGCAGTACGGCACCAAGGACAGCGTTGCACGTGCCCTAATAATCCACGCGCGGCACTGTGACTGTGAGTCCGAACTCAATCTGGGCACGAAATACCGAAAACCGAAACCGAACCGAAAAATACCGAGAACCGAACCGAAAAATACCGAAACCGAATAATTCGGTTCCTGTTCGGGTACTGTGTTCTCGTACCGAATTTACCGAGGTAAATACCGAACCGAACCGAATATACCGAATTTACCGAACTTACCGAATTTATCTAAAATATGATAAGTTTGAGTGTTGTTATATCATTGTTTATACTATTTTAGACTATTATATTATGTATTTTTGCCACTCCCACTTATAATCTTAGACTTTTATATGTATATGTATTTTTGCACTATTATTATCTATGAAATCATGTCAAAATTAGTTTTCAAACTTGCTATTACATCTCAAAGTTCGGATCTGTTCGGTAAATACCGAAACCGAACCAATTTACCGATACCGAATTTCCTCGGTACCGAATTTTTTTAGGAACCGATCGGCACCGATTTCTCAGAACCGAATTTGCATGGGTACCGAAGTACCGAACCGATCGGTTCGGTATTTACCGAATGCCCAGGTTGAGTCCGAACCGTGACCCCCGCCGCCCGGAGCCCATCGTGAACGAACATTCCAAGACGTGTGCACCCGACAAGCGCCAGGATCAGTCCTCACTGAAACCCCCGCTGCCCCCAATACACCCTTGACTGGATGCTCAAACTTTTCTCCCGGACTACAGTACCAGTTCCTTGCCAGTGTTTGCCTTTCCTTGCTCATCCATGGTCAATGGATGCGACGGGCAAAACAGAGAGTAAAGATAACAGATTAACAGTAACAAAAGAAAAGTGGGTCTTATGACCAGTCAATGAGGTCGTACTCCGTATCGCTTTTCATTTTCGATGGTGCCCGTGTTTTTGGGAGAAATGACACACGTTCATCCTTGTCTTTTCAAGCTCTGCAGCGCGCTCGTACTACTACGCCGGTGACCGATATCCATAAAGGAGAGAATAATTGAGCCAACAGGAGAATTCATGCTGATCTCTCAGTGTCGGGTACTTAGATTAGTGGTCCTAAACTAGGTAGATTAGAGATAAGCCAACCAACTTTACTCCCACCTCTAATCTCCCGTAAGAGACTAAAAGAATCCCAATTTCCCCGTCTTGCAGATCGCCAGCTCACGATCAGGCCCATAAAAACAACGTGGCCACTAGCTCGAAAGGCAGCCACTCGCCCGATCGAGAAAGAAGTACGGGAGACCGCTCGAGCGAACGACCGCTCGAGACGGAGACGGAAAAGCGCTCGAGCGAGCGAGCGCTCGAGACGACGGAGAGCGCCGAGCGAGCGACCGTCGAATCCGTCAAGCAATGATTGCTCCTTCCCTGACACGCACATGGCTGATTTTGGCTCAAACAGTTACACCGTACACCAACTCCGCCTAACTCCATGGCTACAGGCCCGTAATAGTGGATCGCACACCGGCCGCTTCACCATTACGCCGCCCATCCCCCGGATTCGAGGATGGCAGAGCCACCGTTACGCCACGCCCGCACCGTGCCGCGTACGGCCCTCAAAACACCATTGTCAACTCCCCACCACCTAACACGTCGCTCGGGCCCCATCGCTCGGACCGTCTACCCCTCGGCGCCCTCATCCGCCCGGGAATGATGATGGATGCGACCGCATACGGGACGTGCAATGACGCGCCCATCCCACCTCGACAATGCCCGCTCGACGGGTTTCCGGGCGAGCCATCATCACCCATGCCTCGGTTGCGTCGGCTCGTCAAGACGAGATTGACGGGCCTCCATCGACCGTGACCGCTACGTGCCCTCGACCCGGTAAAAGCGGGATCCACGAGCTCGAACCGGATCGAGAGGGGCATCCACAGTTTCAGCGACTCGACCCGACGCCCGTACCTCGACGTCATGCATACGATTGCCCTACCTACTCTTGTACTCCTGAGCCTCCCTTTGGCCTATAAAAGGGGACGACAGGGCCTAGTATAGGGCAGGTTCCAAGGATTCTCACATTTCCACGTTCCCAAGCTTTCAAGCACACACTCCACACGCACCATACGCGCTAAGTCTCAGGACTGCTTTGTACTCGCCCCTGTACGAGCACCTAGATGCAAGATAATACAAACTCCCCCTCCCTTGCTGGACGTAGGGCCTTCTTTTGCCCGAACCAGGATAAATCTCTCGTATTCTTCTTGATCACCATCTGGATTAGGGAGCACGCTTATAAATTTACTTGTTGGTGTGATACCCCCCGGGGTACGAAACACCGACAGTTGGCGCGCCAGGTAGGGGTTCCGCGTGTTTCGCCCGATTCCCGCCATTTTCCGGATGGCATCACCCACTTCCTCGCTTCCGTTCGCTACGGTGATCTGGTTTGGGAGCTTAGAGTTCGTGTCGCTTGCTACGGGCTACGACATGGCTTTGCTCTCGATCGGTGAACCAGGAGGGGGGCGCTCGTCACCCCCACGCGCTGGTGGAGCCACGCGCCGACCACGCCACCACGGCTCGCCGCCACGGCGCCGACGCCACCAGCACCAGCGTCATCACCTGCCCACGCAGCGTCCAGAGCACACTGCTGACGTACCCTCCCAGCCGGACGCCATGGCACACCCAGCAGGGGCGCCGAGCGCACGACAGGGGGTGGCACGTAGGCGGGAAGCTCTCGACGTGGATCCTGGCTTCACGTTCGCCATGCGTTCACCGAGAGAGCCTGGCGTGGCACCTCGAGCACGCGCACGGCCGACGTCGCCTAACCTCTTGCCGCACGGGCTCTATCGAGCTCGACGCAGGCTCCCGTTCGGGCTCTCCAACTCCGCCGCCACGTACGCCCGCGAGATCCAGTCGGTAATGGGGCCGCAGGAGGAGAGCCCCGGCCCCCTCCTATGCGCCGCCATGAATTTGGAGATCGTGTGGCCAGCGTCGGTGGACCATGGGTTTGATAGAGCGCCTGGCTCACAACGCAGCACTACGGTCGGGAACATGCGCCGCTGGATCGAGGAGGAGAGTATGGGAAGGCCCTGGACTTCGTCCGGCGCTGACCCCGACTCCGACGACTCGGATTCAGGGTGCTATGACCCGGCTCGTGAATGTTTCCGCCTTGAGAACGACGTTCCGTCGGACGATGAGACCGGGGACGACGCGCGCGGGGCGCCCGCCGCGCGCCGATCACCCGTCCGGAACGCCGGTTCTCGGAACACCAGCGGCTGGAGCCTTGCAGGTAATCGAGCCACGCGAGGAGCCACCGCAGGGGCAGAACAACCCACGGCTTGAAGACGATGTTCGAGCGGCGCAATGGGCACAGCTCTAGGAAATCGAGTCCAAGATGGACGCGGATCGAGCAAACCTGGAGCTGCTCAAGCGCGCCTTCGAGCAGAACCAACCTCCCCCTCCTCGAGCTCTAGGCGCTCGAGGAAAGGCGCGAGGCGTCCTCAACCGCATCGTCAACGATGAGTGGCCAGAGGTGCCGATCGAGCCAGCCCATTTCCCTCGAGCCAGCCAAAATGTCCTTGCGGCAGCCATGCTGCTACGGGACATGCCTGCACCCTCGAATCCGCACGCATTACGGATACGAGATGAGGTCCAGGGGCTCCTCCAAGTCGCGGCCGTCCAGCAAGCCAAGAGCTCAGCCTCAAGACAGCGTGAGGCAGCCCCAGAACAACCACGGCACGAGCGGGAGGGTTCCGTCCACCAAGAGGCACCCCCTCGAGGTGGTAGAGCCCCCGCTCGAGATCGCATCCTCGACAACCGCGCGCCTCAAGATGCGCGTCATGACATCAACGACAACCGACGACGCAAGGCCGTGGGGTGCCAAGGACCGTGGCTACAAGGCCCATCGAGGGGGCGCTACGACGGCGACGAGGACCGGCAGGCTCCCGAGCCGCCGGCCCTCGAGTCTTCGGGCCGAGCCATCCGCAAAGACGCCACTACCCAACCCGTTTCGACCCCCTACGAACGTGGTCAAATACAACGGGGAGACCAAGCCCGGGCTCGGTTGGGCGACTTCCGGCCGGCCCGCCACCGGGAGGGGCTCGAGAGGATAAGGCAATCATATGCCACTTCCTTCCTCGTTTCTCTCTCCGACACCACTCGACGGTGGCTCGAGGAGCTCCCCCAACCAAATCTACGATTGGACCGACCTCGGTCCAGATTTTCGAGGGAACTTCAAGGGCACATACATCCGACCGAGCAACTCGTGGATCTCCGCAAACCGTAAAGCAAAACGCCACGGAATCTCTTCGAGATTTTGCGCGCGTTTCTCCAAGCCGCGCACCGAGCTACCGCACATTCCGGATCACGACGTCATCCCGGCGTTCGTCTCGGCACCACGTGCAAAGAGCTCGTGCGGAGCTCGGCGCAATCGCCCAAAGACGGTTGACGAGCTCATGGACGTCGTCGGCCCGACTACGCCGCCGGTGACGAGGCCGTGGGAGCCTTCTTTGGGGGTGCTGGGAACAAGCCCGCGCCGCCCCTAGGGAACGCTGAGGGCTCGAGCAAGGGCAAGAAGAAGAATCAGAAGAAGAAGAAGGCCAACCAGCAAGGCAAGCGCGTGGTCGCGGAAGACGAGGTGGCCGCGGCCGACCACAAGAAGCCTCGACCCCTCCGGATGGGGCCGTCTTCGACAAGATGCCGAGCAGCCATGCCCGTACCATAAAGAGCCGGTCAAGCATAACCTCGAGGACTGCCGCATGCTTCGAGGCTACTTCAAGAGGTTTGGTATTGGCAAGGACGATGACAAGAAGGATAAAGGTGGCGATGACCGGGCCAACAACAACGACGACAACGGGTTCCCACCTATTGCCGATTGTTATATGATATACGGTGGCCCTACGACTCAGATGTCGCGTCGGGAGCGGAAGAATGAGCGCCGGGAGATCTTCTCTGTGAAGCCCGCCACGCCTCGGTTCCTCGACTGGTCGGATGCTCCCATCACGTTCGACCGTGATGACCATCCAGAAACACGTCACCAATCCCGCGCGTATCCTCTCGTCGTCGACCCGGTCATCCTCAACGCCCGCTTCACCAAGGTCCTCATGGACGAAGGCGGCCGGCCTTCAACATCATCTACATGGAGACGCTCGCGCTACTCGGCATCACGAGGGCGCAGCTCAGCCGAGCGCCGGGGCTTCCACGGTGTCGTCCCCGCAGAAGGCCGTCACGATCGGCCGCATCGACCTCCCCGTCTACTTTGGCACGCGCTCGAATTTCCGACGAGAGGTCCTCACTTTCGACGTACTGGTTTTGGGGACCTACCACGCCATCCCGGGCCGCCCTCGCTACGCCCGCCTCATGGCAATCCCCAACTACGCCTATCTCAAGCTCAAGATGCCGGGCCCCAAGGGGATCATCACCGTCGACTCCACGTACGAGCACGCGTACTGTTGTGACGTGGAATGTGTTGAGTACGGGGAGTCCTTGGTCGAATCCAAGGAGCTTGCCAAGACGCTCGACTGCTTGGCAGCCGAAGCCACCGCACTAGCACCCAAATGGCAGGCCGGGAATTTCGAGCCCGCCGAGGACACCAAGAAGATCCCGCTCGATCCGAGCTCCCCGGGCGAAAAGACGCTGATCATCAGCGCCTCCCTCGACATCGCATAGGAAGCAGTGCTCGTCGACTTTCTCCGCGCAAACGCTGATATGTTTGCGTGGAGTCCCTCGGACATGCCTGGCATACCGAGGGATGTCGCCGAGCACGCCTTGGAGATCCGTCCCGGTTCGAGACCTGTCAAGCAACGCCTGCGCCGCTTCGACGAGGAGAAGCGTAGGATCATCCGCGAGGAGGTCGAGAAGCTCGAGAAAGCCGGATTCATCAAGGAGGTACATCATCCCGAGTGGTTAGCTAACCCTGTATTAGTAGAGAAAAAGAATGGGAAAATGAGGATGTGTGTGGACTACACTAGTTTAAATAAAGCATGTCCCAAAGTTCCATTTCCTTTGCCTCGAATAGATCAAATTGTTGATTCCACTCGCGGGTTGTGAAGTACTTTCCTTTCTCGATGCCTACTCGGGTTATCATCAATCAAGATGAAGGAGTCCGACCAGCTCGCGACTTCATTCATCACACCCGTGGGCATGTACTCGTTATGTCACGATGCCTTTCGGCCTTTGAAACGCCGGGGCAACATATCACACGATGCTCCATGTTTTTGCAAACATATAGGAGAAACGGTTGAGGCGTATGTAGACGACATCGTAGTCAAGACGCGTAAGGCTCGAAAACCTTGTCGAGGACCTCAAGTTGACGCTTCGGATGCCTCAAGGCTAAGAACATCAAATTGAACCCCGAGAAGTGTGTCTTTGGAGTGCCTCGAGGCATGCCGCTAGGCTACATCGTCTCCTGGGCCATGGGATCGAGGCCAACCCCGAGAAGGTCACGGCCATCATGCGGATGGGGCCGATTCGAGACCCGAAAGGGGTGCAGAAAATCACGGGTGCTTGGCCGCCCTTAGCCGATTCATCGCACGCTTGGGAGAAAAGGCCTTGCCACCGATCGACTCCTCAAAAGTCCGAGCATTTTGCATGGACACCCGAGGCGGAGGAAGCCCTCTCGAGGCTGAAAAGCATGCTCACCTCCCCTCCCGTGCTCGTGCCACCTCGACCAGCCACACCAGACAAACCCGCCGAGCCGCTCCTCCTCTACATTGCCGCGACCATGCAAGTGGTCAACGCGGTTATAGTGGTCGAGAGGCAGGAAGAGGGGCACGCGCTCCCTGTCCAACGGCCGGTGTACTTTGTTAGTGAGGTACTCTCAGATGCCAAGACTCGATACCCCCAAATCCAAAAATTGCTCTACGCAATCGTACTCACCCGTCGAAAGCTTCAAAGACTACTTTCCTAGCCATCCTAAGTGACGGTGGTATCGTCATTCCCACTTGGAGAAATCATCCGTAATCGAGAGTCGTGGGTCGAATCGCCAAGTGGCCTGGCCGAGCTCATGGGCGACCATCACGTACGCCCCACGAAAAGGTATCAAATCCCAAGTACCGGGCCGACTTTGTCGCCGAGTGGACCGATGTCCAACTTCCCCGCAAAGATGATTCACGCCGAGCCGTGGACCATGTATTTCGACGGTCGCTCATGAAGATAGGAGCGGCGCGGTGCTGCTCTTCATTTCACCCCTGAGAACACATGCGCTACGTGCCGCGGATCCACTTTGCCGCCTCGAACAATATGGCCGAATATGAGGCGCTCGTTCTCGGGTTGCGTATCGCCATCGAGCTCGGATTCGACGCCTCGATGCTCGAGGCGACTCACAACTCATCATCGACTGTGTGATGAAAGCCTCGAGCTGCCATGACGAGAAGATGGAAGCATATTGCAACGAGGTACGCAAACTGGAAGCAAACTTTCATGGCCTCGAGCTCAACCACATCCCGAGACGCTTCAATGAAGCCGCAGATGAGTTAGCCAAGATCGCGTGCCTCGAGCGCCGCTCCCCAAACGTCTTTCTCGAAAGATCTTCACGAGCCATCCGTGAAGTGGGACTCGGGGCCGGAGTTGCAACCACCATCGAGCTCCGCTCCGGGGCCGATCCCCCTCGAAGGGGGGCCGAGGTCATGGAGATCGATCGGATTCGAGCCCACCAGCCAGATTGGCGTGCACCCTTCCTCGAATACCTTGTTCGAGGAGCCACAGAGGATCGAACGGAGGCGAGACAACTAGCTCGTCGAGCCAAAACTTACGTCCTTTACGGGGAGGACAGAGAGCTCTACCGCCGTAGCCCGACCGGCATACTTCAACGGTGTATCTCGATCGAAGAGGGCAGGAAATTGCTCAGAGACATGCACTCGGGGCTTGTGGCCACCACGCCGCGCCAAGAACCCTTGTCGGAAACGCGTCCGGCCGAGGCTTCTACCGGGCCCACCGCAACGCTGACGCCATCAAGCTTGTTCGAGCGTGTGAGGGGTGCCGCTCTACGCCAAGCAAACACATCTTCCAAATAAGACGCACTCCAAATGATTCCCCTCACTTGGTCGCTTAGTTTGCGGGTCCAGGGGCTCGATCCGGTCGGACCCCTCAAAAAGACGACGGAGGCTACACCCACTTGCTCGTGGCCATCGACAAATTCACCAAGTGGATCGAGGCCAAGCCCATCACCAACATTCGCTCGGAACGAGCGGTCGAGTTCTTCACGACATCATCCATCGGGCTTGGAGTGCCTAATGTCATCATCACGACAACGGTACCCAATTCACGGCAAAAAGTTCCCGGACTTCGCGATCAACACCACATCCGTGTGAATTGGTCGGCAGCCGCCATCCTCGAACCAACGGCCAAGTCGAGCGCTAACGGGATGATCCTCCAAGGACTAAAGCCAAGGATTTTCAACCGCCTCAACAAACACGGCAACAAATGGGTGGCCGAGCTCCCGTCAGTTCTGTGGAGTCTATGAACGACCGAAAGTCGAGCCACTGGGTTTACCCCATTTTTCCTGGTCTATGGGTCTGAGGCCGTCCTCCCCACCGACCTCGAATACGGGTCCCCTCGACTCAAGGCCTATAACGAGCAGACCAACGAGGAAAGGCTAGCTAATGCCGTCGACCAAGCCGAGGAAGCTCGAGACACGGTGCTCCTACACTCTGCGCGCTACGCCAGGAGCTACGTCGCACCACGAGAAGATTGTGCGCAAGAGGGATTTCGAGGTCGGCGATCTCGTGCTCCGTCGACGACAAGACAACAAGGGCGCCACAAGCTCACTCCTCCTTGGGAAGGCCCATTCATCGTGGGTCGAAGTGCGGGGTTTCCGGACCTACAAGTTAGCCAACGAGGAAGGCTCGATCCTCACCAACGCATGGAACATCGAACAGCTACGTCGCTTTTTCCCCTAGGCCTCGACGCCTTGTACATTTTTCATTTAAATGTACCGCTAGTATAAATGAATAAAACCCCGCAAGCCGCTTTCTTACTTTTCGTTCATACACAAGGTGGGCTTGACTTTGTCTCCACAAAGTCAAACCCCCTCGGGCTGACCACTGTGACCCCCCGAAGTCCTCGAAAACGCGCCTAGTTTTTTCAAAGACGCTCGACGCACTCTTTTCCTTCTCGCCCTCGAAATTTTTCTTGCAAAGACTAAGTATGAGCGTCACCTCGAGCCCTTTGAGCCGGGACGATCGAGCGCAAGGTCTCCCACGCTTCCGAGCTACGGCACCCCAACTCATCTCCCCTCGAAGCGGTTCGAGCACAACGCAAGCACTTAGTTGAAAAGAAATAAAGGCAAGGAATGAAAGATAACTTGAAGCACAAAGAAAAAACTAGAGCACAACAGCTTAAGTTATAAACATAATGTTTAAAGGCCGCATGGGCCACCGCACAACCAGAATATTTTCTTACAAGGGCCTTTCTGCCCAGATCTCGGCTCGCAGGCCAGCAACGACTGTGACTATTGCATGGCGGGAGGAAGGACAAATGCCTCAAAGCTTTGGCCCAGCTTGCTCTCCGTGCCCCACGGCGGCCGACAAGGAGTTGATCATGCCTCGGGTTCACAGCTCCCTCTTGCTCGCCCTCGCATAAGTAAAGCCACCGAACGGCCTCCATCCCAGCTCGAGCCTCCTCCTCGTAAGGGCGAACCCGAGTAGAAGATGGCGAGGCTCCGCGCGCGGCGAAAACGAGGGCGTCCCGGACTCGGTCCCGCAGAGAGAGGCCGAAGGCGAAGACACGAGCGGCGTAGCCACGCCCGCCGTCCGGCCCCTCAAAGATCCACCACGGGCTCGAATCCCCGCCGTTCGCTAAGGGTGTCGATGGCGCCGCATCCGAGCCCGGCATCCACCTCGGTGCCCAACGTCCTGGGCGACTTGAAGGGCCGCGCGCGCAGAAGGGTGAGATCGGCCCGAGCAAGCCGGAGGCCGCGCGTGATGCGGACAAATCAGCCTCGAGCGCCGAACGGTAAAACCCGCCGCACAAGAGAAGAATTCAAGTCGACAGCGACAAGAGCGCCAAAAGCAGCTCGAGCACTTACCTCGTGCAACGGGTCGACAACCCGCCACGCCGAGCGCGCTCGGTGAGCTCGGGCCTCGCTTCCCTTGAGAGCGCGCTCGACGTCACGCTTCTCCGTCCGCAGCCTCCTCGTTGGCCTTGCCGCCGCCCGGATGGCGAGGTCCTTATCCGTCACCACCCGACGGAAGTTGACCACCTCCGTCCGGAGGCCGCCGCCCGCTTCTTCTCCGCTTCGAGCGCTCGCAAGAGCCTCCTTCTCGGCGGTTTCGGGTGACCGCCGCCGAAGATCTTTCGTATACGCCTCGACGACGGGCCTTGTCTTTGGAGCTGCTCCATATCCCGGCACTTGGCCCTCAGGCTTGCATCGCCGTGGCCGCATCTTTCTTGAGCCGCTCGAAGACTTCCTGTAGCTGTGCGTGCTTTTGTCGAGCGGTCTCCACCTCCCGCGCGGCTTGGGCAAGCTTTTCACCTGCCTCCTGCTGAGCCGCCTCGGCCTCATGCGCCACTCGAGCGAGCTCATCTTGAGCTTTCTTGGCATCCTCCTTGACGGTGTCCAGGGTGGCGTTGGCCTCTCGAAGGAGCCGAGCAAAGCGGTGCCGCTCGCCCTCCGCATCCCGCCCCATCCGCACGTACCGCGGATCTCGTGCTCGCTCTTGCACGGCATGGATGTGTGCGCATTTGGCATAGGAGCGGCTCTGCGGCCGTCCGAACCACGAAAAGGAAGCGTTAAAACATAAACTACGATAAATTAAAAGGAAAGGCAACCAAACTCGCGGCACTCACGAGAGAAGCCGGGCAGTCCTCGAGACAAGCGACGAGCGGTCTTCAAGGCATTCTTGAGCCATTGCCGGCGCTCCTTGGCCTCCATGTACGCCTCGAGCTCCTTCCGATCGTTCATCACGACGGAGGAGCCTCGTGTCGATGTGGCCTGGGAGCACCGGCCGGCGGCCTTTCCCAAAGAGGGAACTCCTCCCGCATCTCCTTGTCAACGGAGGAGTGGAGTCTCCTCACCGCCTCCAAGTCAACATCCGCCGTCACCACCCGCTCGGCCGGGGTAGGCGGGCGTTGCGGCCGACCTGGAGGAGGACGCCTCTTGGGCAAGCGCCGCGCCTCGATCCGCCTCCGCTCCTCGATGGAGACATCGCGGGCTCGGGGACCCGAGGCCGACCGACCGCATGTGGTCAAGCGACGATGGCGGCCGCCGCGCCTTCCTTGGGCCTCCTCCCACCGGTCGGCGCGGTCATGTCCTCGAACCTCACCTCGCCCGTTTCCGAAGTCGGGCACGAGGCGGGGGCACCAGATCCCCAGCCAGCGCAGGGGCTGCGGCGGCGCCGATACGGCACTGCACGGAGCTCCCGCATGCCGTCCCCGTGCTCATCGCGCCCACGACGGTGGGCCGCTTCCGCCGTTGCCCCACTCCGCAGCCCCGCTGCGCTCCACCGGTTCCGCCCGCGCGCCCATGGGGCCGATGCTCTTCGCCGCCATAGGCGGGGCCCCCGCTCCACTCCGTCGCTCCGCTTGCTCCTCCGCCTTCTCCTCCCCGCGTGGGAGCGGGGTGCTCCTCGAGCGCCCCCTCTCGAGCGGTAGTTTGGGCCTCCCCGTCGACCGGGGAAACTCCGGGGGCACCTCGACCCGCGCCCAGAGAGTCGACCTCCATATCCCGAGGGGGTGCTGGGGCCCGGCTCGGCCGAGGCTCGCACCGGGCCCGCCTCCTCGCATCTCTACGTCCCCACCGGCCGACGGTGGCCGCCGGCGTCCGCTCCTCCTCCTCCCTCCTTGCGCTCCTCCTCGAGCCGGGCGCAGCCGATTGGCCAGAGGCCTTGGAGCCCGAGCTCGGGCTCTCGTCCCCAAGCACACCGGCCGTTGTCCGACCCGGCCCCCGTCGCCGGATGGTGGTCGGCGACTCCGGACCGCTGCTCCCTTGTCGCTAGCCGCCGTGTCGCCCGGCACGACCGGCGACGACGGGTCTCGAGCGAGGATACGGTCCGAGGCCGTGGTGGTGGTGGTGGCCATCTCTCCACAACCATGATCACGGCCCCGCACTCGCACGAGACGCCAGCCCGCCATCGCTTGCCATGCCTAATTGCATCCTTGGCCCGCTCTAGCCAAATCGGAGTAGAAGGAGGAAGAGTCACACCACCTGAATCGACGGGTGCCGCTCGGCCCTCTCAGACTTTCTTTTCTTGGTAGGAAAGATGGGAGGGAGGGACGGCGGGGATCAGAGGGGGCGCTGGCTCGGGAAGAAAGAGAAAAACAAAAGCCACGATGACGATGCATTCACACGCTAAACGAAAAACCAACGAAGGGAGGGTTAATCGAAAACTCACCCCGTGGTCGAGGTGGTGCTGCTCGAGCCACCCGGCTTGCTCGAGACGCTCGGGGGCTTTCGAGCCTCGCTTGGCCCCCTCGACCGCTCAAGGACTTTGGGGCCTCGAGCCCGCCGCCGTGCCGCTCGGGGGCTTCGAGCCTTGGCGGCTTCCCCGTCCCGTCGACTCCTTGGCCGGGTCACCGAGTCCCTACGGACTTTGGGTCCCGCGGGTCGAAGTCCGCTCGGCCCGTGATCGCCGGGAAGGAGCCCGGCGCTCTCCATGGGTTGCTCGCCGGCTGCGCGTTAAGATGATTTGCGCGCATTTGCAGCCCCGATGCGCCGAGGTGTGCGCGCCGTGAAGACGAGTGGCGACGTGGCGAGTCCCGCCGCGCCGGAGAAGGCGCCCGCCCGCCATGGCTAGAACGGCGGGGCGACTCTTCCGCCGCCCGCTCGAGCCGGGTGGGACGGCGAACGGGCACGGTGGCTAGAGCGGTGAGACGTCCCCGCTTGCCCCCGCTGGGCCGGCGGGACGGCCCGAGCGCGTGGCCGGAATGGTGCGACGACCCCTCCCGCTGCTCCGCTTCGGACCAACGACGAGTCGCCGCGTAGAAGGGGCG
The DNA here is from genome assembly GCA_018135685.1 of Themeda triandra. Lineage (NCBI taxonomy): Eukaryota > Viridiplantae > Streptophyta > Magnoliopsida > Poales > Poaceae > Themeda > Themeda triandra. The sequence goes on along the minus strand of JAENPR010001769.1, from coordinate 7,504 downwards.
CCGCCAAAATCAACTCCGCACACGAGCGAGGAGGCGCGCCGCGCTGAGAGGCGGTGGCGCTATCAGCTGCCGGGCCGTCCTTCCTCGTCATCCTCGCCCTCGTCCCGTCGGCCGACTCTGTGCCGGGGCTCCGGGCCGCACGGTCCGCGTCCAAACGCATCTCCCGCTCACGGCGGCGCGAGATTTACGCTTCTCTTTCTCCTCTAACTCACGAGCCTTCCTCGCTCTCTCCTCCTTTCTCGAGAGCACCGCCGCGCATTCCCTTGGCCACCTTGCGTACGTCTTACCTCAGGTTGGGCGCGTCCTCCTTCACCGGGGCCTCGAGTCCGCGTGGTCGATGATGTCCCGAGAAAGCATACCCGGCGAGGATGGCTCGAGTAAAAGGAACGACGAGAAAGACCTCGAAAGAACTTACATAGCCGAGCAGGTTGTTGACCGGCGCATGGGGAAGAGGCCGACTTGATTCGCCCCGGTTCTTCCCGCCGTCGACGCCTCGCGCACTCGAGCCACGATCATGGCGGCCGAGAGGGTACGCCCGACTTCCGGTTCGGCCTCGAGCGCCCTCGGGGTCGGCGTCCTCCGTCATCCGGTCCAACTCAGGGGCGCTCGGCGAGCGGATCACCCGGCGGGAGTGGAACTCGGCGACGACGTGGGCAAGGTTTAAACGAGATTGCCGGCCCTCCGGCGGCCGAGACTCGCGATGGCCTCGAGCGGAGGGTCGAGACGGGCCGACGCTTCTTTGGCCGATCAGAGATCCAGCTTCTCGCCGGGCGCGGCGACGGCGCCGGTGTACTCCGGAAAGAGGTTCCCTCGTTTTCGGAGGTAGAACCACTCCGCGTTCCACCCGGCGTTGTTCGACGCCCATGTGCCGGTCGCCCGGCACTCTCGTCTCTTCAAGCGTATCGAGCAAGAGCCCGCCGTACGTAGCGGCGGGCCTTCGGCTTCCCTTTCTCCTTCTCCTTCTCCTCTTCCACCTCCTCGTTGCCATCGCGCCGTCGTCGCCGTCGTCGCCGCCGGCCACCGCTTTGGTGAACAGCGTCGCCTTGAAGACATGGGTGAACAGTCCCACCGCGGCGCCATGCCCGGGTAGCCCTCACACACGGCGGCGAACCGGCGCGTGCGAGATGGAGTTCGGATTAAAATGCCGGAGCTCGACCCCAAAGTGGTGGGGAGCGCCGCATGAAGCGGCTTCGGCCGCGCCCGAGCCCCCGCCGATGGAACTTGACGAAGCTCGTGGACATATCCCGGCGGAACCACGGGTTCGAGGTGGTCGTCGTCCGCACCGCCACTCCGGCGCCCTCCACCGCTGGGGGAAGCAACCCGCCGTTGACAAGGTTCGTCAACATCGCTTAGTCACCGTGGACCGGGGCCACGGAGCGCATCGTGCATCACCACCGGCGTGGGAGGCTTGGCGGGCTCCTTGTCGGCGGCACCCTTGCCACCGGTCTTGCTGCCCCCTAGCCGCCCGGGCCGGAGCCCCGGCTCGCTTGCTTGTCCGCACCATGGCGTCAACGAGAACGACGGCGAACGGGGAAGAAAGTAGGGTGGCGGCGAAACAAGAAGAACGGCGGCGCAAAGAACGACGAACGCGACCAAGTGCGGCGGCGGCGGCGGTCGCACGTGAGTGCGGCGACGGCGGTTGCAGGTAAAAGCAGAGCGCGGCGTAACCGGATCTCGGGAATAGGAGTGCAACCGGCGACGGCAGCAGAAGGAAGGCAAGAATGCGGAGAAGGGGAACCAGGAGCCCTCTCCCCCGTATTTATAGGAACCCGAGACGATCCGCGTGACCCGCATCCGACGGCCCAGATCACGCCATCCAACGGCCGCGCGCCCCCGACGGACTCGACTAGAAACGGTAACCGCATTTATTGCCCCTGACAAACCACCACCTACCTCCACTCACAGGGCGCACGCGTCGCGAGACGGAGCGGAACCGTCGCTGAGCCGCGATCATCATGACGCGCCGGTTTCCGCCAAAAAGGCGCGCCACACCGCAACGGACGGATTCTCCTCGAACTGACGCAAATGGGACGTCTCGATAGGCGGTTCCTTATACGGTAAGGAAACCCGGATCCCGGTCCCACCAGAAGTCTCGAGGGAGCGAAGGCGACCCACGAACGGGTTCGAATAAATGCCCTCGAGCACCCGAGTCGGGCGCCTATGGGAAGGAACCCTCGAAAGGTTCCGCCGAGAACGATCACTCGAATCCCGGTGGCGTGTCCAAGGCAGGGCACCGAAGTTTCCAAGAGATCCCGGCGACGGGAGGCGTTGGAGCCGCCGGTCCCCGAGCGGGGCCGGTCCTCTAGAAGCTAAGTGCCCAAAATTTAATGAGAGCGCCTGCGGGCCTCGACGCCGTCTCCCCTCGAAAGGAAACGAGCTCTCACTTGGACTACCCGCCATCGCCCTCAAGGAGGCATGGCGCCGCTCGGCCGCGAGTAGTGTCGTACTCTCTCACCACTTGGATCCGATCCAAGAGATCCAACGAGGAACTGGTCACGACTCTAGCTCGGCCATTCGAGGCTCGGGGCTCGAGTCACCTAAACTCCTCCATCGACGGGGGAAAGCGGAAGCGCCGGGGCTCGAAGAGTAATTGAATCCTCCGCCCCGAGCCGCTACAACCCAGCTAACGACCTTCTTGCTCAAAACAACTGCTCAAAGCCCCCGGGAGGAATGCCTCATTCCTCCGGGGCCTCCCGGGCTACCCCGCGGGACGCCGCGCGCCCCCCACGGAGAAACGAGAAACCGCCACTTAAAACAAAGCAACACGATCCCAAGCCTAGGTACTTCAACTCCACTTCATGATCCCTTGCTTGAAGTTCCACAATCAAGCAAGGGCTCGGGGGCTACTGTCGGGTACCTAGATTAGGGGGTCCTAAACTAGGTAGATTAGAGATAAGCCAACCAACTTTACTCCCACCTCTAATCTCCCAGAAACAGACTAAAAAGAATCCCCATTTCCCCCGTACTGGGCCGGCTCACGATCAGGCCCATAAAAACAACGTGGCCCACTAGCTCGAGCGGCAGCCACTCGCCCGATCGAGAAAGAAGTACGGAGACCGCTCGAGCGAACGACCGCTCGAGACGGAGACGGAAAGCGCTCGAGCGAGCGAGCGCTCGAGACAGCGACGGAGAGCGCTCGAGCGAGCGACTGCTCGAATCCGTCAAGCAATGATTGCCCTTCCTGGACACGCACATGGCTACAGGGCTCGAAACAGTACCACCGTACACCAACTCCGCCTAACTCCATGGCTACAGGGCCCGTAATAGTGGATCGTACACCGGTCGCTTCCACCATTACGCTGCCCATCCCCTAGATTCGAGGATGGCAGAAGACACTGTTACGCCACGCCCTGCACTGTGCCGCGTACGGCCCTCCTCAAAACACCATTGTCAACTCCCCGTACCACCTAACACGTCGCTCAGTCCCATCTCTCGGACCGTCTACCCCTCGAAGCAGCCCTCATCCGCCCGGGGAATGATGATGGATGCGACTGGCATACGGGACGTGCAATGACGCGCCCATCCCACCTCGACAGCCGCTCGACGGGTTTCCCGGGTAGGCCATCATCACCCATGCCTCGGTTGCGTCAGCTCGTGTCAGCACGAGATTGACGGGCCTCCATCGATCGTACTGCTACAGGCTCGACCCGGGTAAAAGCAGGGATCCACAGGCTCGAACCGGATCGAGAGGGGCATCCACAGTTTCAGCGACTCGACCCGACGCCCGTACCTCGACGTCATGCATACGATTGCCCTACCTACTCTTGTACTCCTGAGCCTCCCTTTGGCCTATAAAAAGGGACGCCAGGGCCTAGTATAGGACAGGTTCCAAGGATTCTCACATTTCCACGTTCCCAAGCTTTCAAGCACACACTCCACACGCACCATACGCGCTAAGTCTCAGGACTGCTTTGTACTCGCCTCTGTACGAGCACCTAGGTGCAAGATAATACAAACTCCCCCTCCCTTGCTGGACGTAGGGCCTTCTTTTGCCCGAACCAGGATAAATCTCTCGTATTCTTCTTGATCACCATCCGGATTAGGGAGCACGCTTATAAATTTACTTGTTGGTGTGATATCCCCGGGGTATAAAACACCGACACTCAGTATCTGTACAGGTTTACAGTCAGGACCTGCCAGTGCGAGGTCGCGACTCGCGAGTCGCGACTGCAGGGAGCGCGACGAGGGCGCGTCGTGGCCTTGACCACGCTATGCAGCGCGGGAAAAACCTCAAGCTAACGCTATGAATACAAATACAAAGGTACGGAGTAGACACTTTCTCAGTCTTGATTTTCGTTTCCCGATGAGGTCGTAAAAGTAACAGAACGTCACTATAAAAGTTGGGTATTCTCCTGACGCGTCACACGAGTAGGTACGTGAGAGCGTGTGGTGTGACCGTGGCGTCCTGGCGACACACAGGAGCGTGAGGCGACGACGCGACGTCACAGCTGCGAGCGCGGGCGCCAGTCGGGCACGACGACTAGTGCGAGTGCGACGGATCTTGGACGGCCGGTCGGCGGCACCCGCACTAGCTGCACGGCGGCGTCCGGCCGCGCTCGGCCGGGGCGTCCGGTGCTTGGCACAGTGTGTGCCCACGCGACGGCCTTTTGCAAATTGAGCAACAAACAGACGGCACCGAGCAACTGTGAGTCCGATAGATCCGTGACCGGCGCCCCGGAGGCCATTGCGCAGTGTCCTTTTTGCTGAACGACGGTGAACTAACATTCCAAGACCAATTTATTTCAAAAAAAAAACATTCCAAGACCAAGATGTGTGCTTGCTTAGCGTCGTCATCACTGTTGGTGTGTTGGTGTACCCGCGACATGCATGCATGGATGTCGGATTCTGTGAAACCCCCCGCTGCCCCGGATACACGCTGAACATTACTCCCTCTGTCCCATAATACAAGACGTTCTGGGAGAGGTCGCTGCTACCAAGGTCAGGCATCAAAGACGTAAAAGCCCCTACGCAAGAAAGTGACACCGCCTGACACATGTACTTACTGCAGCACGGAAACACATCGACCACCACTAGCAGCCGGCCACCATTTCATTTCTTTCTTATTTTATTCACATGGACGGAAGCACGGTGCCAACGATGGAATCTCTCCGCTACGCTGCTAGCCTGACAACGGACGAGAAGGCTATAGGCCAAGTAAACTGGGACAAATTTCAACTCCACAACGTCAAGTATTATGACGGAGGGAGTACCTCGATGCTAAAACCTTTTTTCCTAGCACCGAGCAAACTGTCGGCAATTATATTTTAAAATATATAAATATTTATACTAAGTAATTAATATTATCAAAAAGATCTTTAAGTTAGTTTTTTAAGAAATTTATTTGGAAATATAAATATTGCACGTATTTTATAAAAATCTAGTTAAAATTGAGAAAGTTTGACTAACACACTTTCCATAGCGTTATTCTTTTTGGGACGGAAGGAGTAGATAAGAAGGAAGACTTTTTGGTTCAAAAGAAGAAGAAAGAAGAGTTTTGTTTGAGTTAAAATGTTGCGGTCCCCAAGGCCGAAGTTACTTGTATATATGGATTTTCGATTGGAAATCGCTCGTCTTGCCCATCTTATGCTGGGAAGCTGGTTTTAGTTAAAGCTTGTTTAGCTAGTATTCCAATCTATCTTCTTTCTTTTGTGAAATTCCCTAAATGCGCCATTAGAATTTTAACTTCTCATATGGCTAATTGCCTTTGGAATGATGATCCCGAGGCCCACAAATACCACTTAGCAAATTGGAAGAGTGTTGGTATGTTAAAAGAATATGGTGGTTTGGGTGTGCCTAATCTTAGAGATTTGAACATCTGCCTAAACTTTGGAAATAATTCTTAGACTTTAAATATAGAACTAATAGGCCTAATATATTCTATAGTTCTACTGTTGGTGCTTCCCAATTCTTCAAAGGGATGATTTGGGGTTGCTTCTATACTAAAGATGGGTTATAGATGGTTAATTGGGAATGGGAGAAAATGCAAGTTCTGGGAGGACAATGGGCTGGGGGCTTCTAGTGTGGCCATTCAATTTTAGGAGATTTATTACATACTAGTTAATCAAAAATCTGCTTCTATTAGTGAGTTGACCTCAAGTGTACATTTAGGAGATGTGTTGATGAAAGATTATATAATATGTGGCTAGAAGTAGTTCAATTAGCCTCAACTATTGTTTTTTAGTAAATGAGGATGAATTAATTTAGCAGTTTAGTTTCGTGGGGATTTCCTCTTCTCGGTCTTTGTATAAAGTGATCAATTTCGAGGTATTTTCCATGTTTATGTGCCTGCCCTATGGTCTTTAAAAGTTCCTCCCCAGGAAATATTTTTTCTTATGGTTGTCATCTAAAAATAAGGTTTTGACTAGGGATAATTTAGCTATTAGAAGAATTGTAGATGATCCTTGTTGCTTATTCTATGAAGAAGTAGAAAGTGTGCACCACATGTTCTTTGAATGTGTTGTGGCCAAACAGTTATGGGCTTATCTATCTGAGATATTAGATAAACATGTAGGTAGTGATTTTGTCTCGATTGGTACTTTATGGCTTAGTGAAAAGATATACTCTGTAGTTAACATTTCCGCTGGTGACTGGAATGCCAGTACACAGTCTGGCGTGGAGGATTTGTTTTTATAATCGCGGCAAAAAGCACATTTTTCATTAAGCAGGAAGCAAATGGTTCGTACAAGACGGAGCTATGGTAAGCCGAGGATTACCAGTAGCTCGACACACGCCACACCACACTAATCCTCAAAGCTGTATTACAAAATAACCAGGTTGTGCGACGCTGGTGCTTCCCCGGCGAGCTGTTGCCTACGCAGTTCAAGAGCCGGTAGATGCTTGTTCCCAGCCGACACCCAAAGCCTGAACTCCTCCTTGAATTCTAGCTGCTAGCTCAACGGCTGTGGTGCTGCGACGATCAGAGGTACGCGAGTTCCTTTCTTTACAGAGGGTCCAACCAAGGAGGAAGAACAAAGAGTTAAAGCGCCCGGATCTGTTATCTGGAGATTTGAGAAGGCGAAGCTAGAAGGTAAATGGGTGGACTTCTTAGCGATGAAGGGCACTTGGAACATGTGAATATGTGATCTAGCTTTGTTTTCGAGCATACGCTATTGAAACCAGTGCTCCTGCCATGAAACCACAAAACTCGACGCGATCGTTGGATCTAAATCCGATGAATATGGCTAATCTCTTTTTTGCAAAAAATAAACCTGGAGGATTTGGGATGAGTGGATCGTTGGATCTAAATCTGGGGTTTATTTTCACGCGAATGGTTCACGCAAGGAAGTTTCCATAGCCTCCACTTTAACTCTGCTTATAAAGATACGCTCCTCGCTTTGTTTAGGTGGTGAGGATGTTGAAGAGTTAAGCTAGTAACTGATTTACTTTCGATGTCAGGTTGGCTGCATTTCTTTTGGTTTCAAGCTTACAAGCTGGCGACGTAAGAAGCTTAACTGATGGTCTTTTCATATACAAAGGCCAGGCCCCTGAACTAAAAAAACAGAGG